>JXCR01127625.1:82603-96691 GCA_002079205.1 Phalaenopsis hybrid cultivar
TCCCCCCCCCCCTCTCTATCTGGTTTTTGGTGCTTAAGCACCAAACACAAGCACTTAAGTGTCTGGTTTTGGTCCTCATGGCTCCGGTGTGCCCCAATTTGACCCAATTTGCTTTGGTTTACTCCGTTTCGGTCCATTTTGGTTCCTTTTGCTCCAATCACTCCAAAATCTTCAATTTGAGGTACCTACAACCAAAAAAACAAGAAAATGTACCTTTAAAGTGCAATATCATTATAAAATAAAGCATAAAAATAGTATATTTTTTGGCGTATCAGGCACCTATTATTGTTTCACCTAATTGGACAAAACCTTTCAAATTTAATGTATGATGCTAGTGATTATGTTATTGGGGTTGCTTTAGGGCAGAGGTATGATAAAATTTTTAAAGTAATATACTATGCTAGTAAAACCCTTAATGAAGATCAAATTATTTATGCTACTACAGAAAAGGAATTATTAGCTATAATATATACTTTTGATAAATTTAGAGTTTATCTTATTGAAACTAAATGCATTGTGCATACTGATAAATCTACTATAAGGTATAATGATGAAGAAGGATTTAAAATCATGATTAATTAGATGGGTCCTTCTAATGCAAGAATTTTATTTTCAAATTGTGGATAGAATGGGTAGTGATAATCAAATAATTGATCATTTGTCAATTCTTGGAAAGGAAAATGATAACTTTAATGATGAAATTAATGAAAGTTTTCTTGATGAACAATTATATGGAATTAATGAATGACAAGTTCTGTGGGATGCTGATATAGTTAACTATTTAGTTGTAACTTCTTACCCTACGTACTTGATAGCCATCAAACTAAAAAGTTCATTCATAATTCTAAATAATATTTTTGGGATGGCCCTTATTTATATAAATAATGTAAGGAATCAATTATTCAAAAATGTGTACAAATTAAAAAAACCCAAGAATATATAAAAAAGTTTCATAAATCTAACTTTGGAGGACAAATTGAGGTTGATAACATTACATTTAAAATGTTGCAATCTGGATTTTATTGGCATACACTATCTAGAGATGTTAATTATTATATAAAATCATGTGATATATATAAAAAAGTAGGAAGTATTTTGAGAAGAAATGAAATGCCCCTAAATTTTACCCTTGAAGTTGAAATTTTTTTATGTTTGGGGTTTAGATTTTTTGTGACCATATATACCATCTTATGGAAAAATTTATATTTTAATAGTTGTGGATCATTTTTGAAAATGGATTGAAGTCATTGCTTACCTCAATGTGATGCTAAAAGTGTTACAAAACTTTTTAAGAAAAAAAATTTACAAAATTAGAGTAATCATTACAGAAGGGGGAAGTCATTTTAAGAAAAGAATAATTGAAACATTAACCCAAAAATATGGAATCAAACATCAAATTTCCACATCTTATCACCCTCAGACTACAGGTTTGGCAGAAGTATCCAATCAAGAAATTAAAGGAATTTTGGAAAAAACTGTAAATCCTAATATAAGAAATTGGTCTGTTAGACTTGATTCCGCGTTATGAGCTTATAGGATTGCTTACAAAAATCCTATAGAAATGTCACCATATAAGCTCATATCTGGAAAAGCTTGTCATTTGCCTGTTGAATTAGATCATAAAGCTTATTGGGAAGTAAAAGAATTTAATTATATTTTGAGAGATGTTGGAGAAAATGATTATTGCAATTAAATGAACTTGATAGGATGAGGAATGAATCTTATGATAATGCAAGAATTTCTAAAGAGAAAATGAAAATTAGGCATGATCAAGGAATTCTAAAAAATCATTTTGAGTTTGGACAAGAATTTCTATTATATAATTCAAGATTGAAATTATTTCCAAGAAAACTTAGGTCCAGGTGGTTAGGACCATTTGTTGTGATAAGAGTTTATCTAAATGGAGTCATTGGTATTGAAGATCCTAAGACTAGAAGGATAATTAAGGTAAATGAACACAAGTTAAAAGCTTATATAAGTGAATATAGTCCTAGATTTGAGGAGTTCTTAATGTTGGTTCAACCAGATTAAAATATTAGATATTTCAAGCTGATGACATTAAACCAAGTGCTTTGTGGGAGACAACCCATAGTTATTGGTGTGATTAACTTGTTTGTTGATTTTTTTTGTGATTAGTTTTTTAGGTTAGTTAAAGCCTTACATGATTATGTTGGCACAAAACATTATTATATTAATGAAATTGAAGATCGGATGAAAGAAATTTAGATTTTGAGAAAGTTGGCCTGGTACTATAGCACTAGATCTGGTGCTATAGAGCCATAGTTCGAGTAACTTACTTGGAACTGCTAAAGTTTGGTTTTCTACCCTCTTTTTCTCTATAAAATGGCCTAGGACAAGAAAGGAAGCATCCCTTCAACTTTTCTAAGAAATTTGGACATATTTGAGAGTGGAGAAAGTAATATCTATTTTAAGGATCATTAAGAGCAATGACAAAGGGAGATTTGAAGATAATAAGATGGTGCATAAGGATACATAGACTTATTTCAACTGATTTCTTACATTAAGTTTAGAGCGATTTATGGACAAACTTGGAAAGATTGAAGGTAAAATATCTTAATTGCATACCAAACTTAAAAACTTGTTCCACCAATATGAGCATTTGGATTGGTAGTTGAAGCTCCATTTCAACAATTTGGTATGTTTTCAAGATTGTCAAGTGACCATGTATAGCACAAATAAGTGGATTGATGATAAGTTCGTTTCGGAATTTCCTCGCACTCCTTTCTATCATTCTACAACCAGAATTGTATGGTGGGTGAATAGGAGAAAGAAACCTCTGATCACAATTGGATCTAAGTGATTTCGTAGAAAGATAAATGTGTTAGTAACTTGTACTTCTGTGTAGTGTGTCGAAGTTATCTTGTTAAAACTTTAGAACTTTTGGATGATGTTTTTTTTTTGTTGTGTTGGCATATATCTATTAATTTGTTGTTTCATTTGTATTAAAACTATTATTAATATAAGAAAACCAGCTCTGTGTTGTTGTTAAACGAAGACCTTATGTGATGAATTGATTTTTTTATTGTTAGACATTGCCCAAAAATGACCATTAAAATTGGAAAATTAGACTTTATATGTCTTAAATTTTCTGTCCTTTGTCATGACATAAAAAAAACATATAATTTTGGATGTTTTTGAATGGTGCTATAACGCTAAACAAATCGGAGAGCAGGTTTTACGGGTTGAACTGTTGGTTGACGTCATTTTTGACCTTGGTTCATTTACTTCCTCTATTTTTTTGCATTTTTTGCTCCCTTAGGGCATGGATTTTTTTCTTGATTTTCTTGAAGAAAAGGCTTCAAACTCTATATTTCATCATTTTTAGGGTAAGCTCTTCATCTTTGCTTTGAAAATTTTTTATTTCACCATGGATTTCTTCCAAAAATTTCAAAATTTTGTCAAAATGGTGAGAAATCCATGTGTGAATGATTATTAAGTTTAGAGTGTGTTTGTTGGAGCCTAAATATTATATCTTTGAGATCTATTCGAATTTTATTTGGAATTTTCTAGATTTGCATTGGCTCGTAAAATGAAAAATAGAAACGGAAAAGGAATTTCTTATGCTGATAAATTCACTAACATGAAAGCACAAAACAAATACAACAATCTGCAATCTAAGAAACTGATTGCGGAACAAAGTTTCATTTATCCTGGTGGAACGATAGAATATATGATTGTAGAGTGACAGTGGGAGAGCTTTTGTTATTTCACTGTTGTCGCTGTGATTTCTATTGTTAGAGAATTCTATGTGAATTTTCCGAAGGAATATGATCATTTGGTTTATGTTAGAGGGCAGTATGTTGATAGAAGTTCTACTCGGATCAATCACATTTATAAGTTTCATAGTGTTCCTACATATTTCTATTCTAAGTTTCATCCTACTTAAGAGGAATTGGATGAGATTATGCAATTTTTTACTGCAGTAATGGAGTATGGAAGATTAAGAATGGACGTCGGGTAAATTTTTCTTTCTTGAAACTAAATGTTCATTCTCATGCTTGGTATTATTTTATTTATGGTAGATTTGTTCCTACTAATCACTTTATTGAGGTAACTAGAGAAAGAGTCACATTGAACTATTGCATTGAGATGAACAAATCAATTGGCAATGGCTCTTTAATTTATAAGAATGTACTTATTTTTTAAGGGGAGGAACTACTGGAGGTATGGATTTTCCTGCTTCTATTACTACTGTGTGTGTTGAATCTTGAGTAAAATTTGAGACTTGTGAAAAAAGTTTTACCATCTCATAAACCTATTGGAAAAATGGATTTGGAGATGTAGAAGTAGAGGCTCTGATATTCCTTCTAGTTCAGCTTCAGTTTCAACTTCTCGACCTTCTACATCTGTTACTACTTCACATGATGCTGTAATGGAACAATTATTTATTCAACAAAGAGATATCTTAACATTACAAAATCAACATAAAATTTTAGTTTCCCATCTTTATCATAATAACTATTATATGTAAAGAAGAGTAGATTATGATATTGCTTATAATGAAGTAATGGAGAAATTCTGAAATGACTATTTGATAGTATTTCCTACTTGCTCCAAATATACACCTTATAAACCTGATGATATGGAGGGGGATTTAGACTTCGGTGATGATGATGATAATGAAGGTGGTGAAGATGTGTAGTGTTTTCTGTTTGTTTTGTTGTGTTTGTTTTTTGTTTTCATGTTTAGATTTCATGTAGACAGTTTGTTGTTGTGTGTTTTTTACAGTGTCTAAATTTGCATTTGTATTAAATTGTTAAAGTTATGTTTATTTGACAATCATGTTATAATGTTTTTAATGTTTATCTTATATTTCAATATAAATGCTAGAATAGTCTTTTTATTTTCTTTAGACATGCTAATTTCACTTGTCTTCATTACTTGTACTTGTACTATCCTATTGTTTTTAAACTTTATAATTTTTCTTTCTGCCTAAACTATCCTGTTAAAATTAATTAAAAATTGAAGTTAGGGGGAAGGGAGAAAACCTTTTTAAAGAATCTAACTTTATTTGTCCTTAGAGAACTATATTTTTAAAATACAATTTAACATAACCTGTGGTATGTTAAGATAACTTAAGATAACTATATTTAAAATTTTATAAATGTTATAGAAAACTTAAGTTAATGCTTTTAATAATAAAGGTTAGTTCTAAAGTTAAAAATATTTAATATGACAGGATAAGATTATATATGTTTACTATTTAAAGTAAAGAAAAATGTATTTTTGGAATTGTTAAGAATTTCAGAATTTTACTTAAAAAAGAAGGAATTGAGACTTTATGAATTTTTTTTTAAACTAATACAATTTCGTCAAAATAAGGAACTGTGGAAAGTTTTTAACTTTAAGAAGAGGTTGTAGGAGTTCAAAATCATTAAATGCTATCCAAATAATGTAACCTTCACATGACATTAAAAGAAAAAGAAAAAAAAAGGAATGAAAAATTGAAGAAATAAAGAAGAGCAGGAATGAATGAAAGGTGAGGAGAAGCTTGAGAAGATGCCTAATAAAAAAGTGGCTCCACTTGAATCATCTTAAGGAAAGGAACTTAATTACATTTCTAAATTAAGGCTTAAAGTATTAGCTTCCTTACTAATAAAGACTTCATGAAGTTCTTTTTACTGTAATTCTTCTAAGCATTCAAAATATGACAAAAATACANTTAAATTAAGGCTTAAAATATTAGCTTCATTACTAATAAAGACTTCATGAAGTTCTGTTTACTGTAATTCTTCTAAGCATTCAAAAAATAACAAAATTACACTTATTCTTAAAATGAATAAAAAAATCAAAACTCTTAAAGAAAATAATTTTTAATTTTTCTAATTTAGTTATGTATTTTTTAATGCCAAAAATGTATTTTTTTTAATTTTTCATTAAAATAATTATAATAAAGAAAAAAAGAGACACAAAAATGAAAAGTTTGTTTTTCTAAGCTCTCTAGATTTAGGGAGATTTAATAAAAATATACAATTTGATNCAAAATTACACATATTCTTAAAATGAATAAAAAATCAGAACTCTTAAAGAAAATAATTTTTAATTTTTCTAATTTAGTTATGTATTTTTAAATGCCAAAAATGTATTTTTCTTAATTTTTCATTAAAATAATTATAATAAAGAAAAAAAGAGTCACAAAAATGAAAAGTTTGTTTTTCTAAGCTCTCTAGATTTAGGGAGATTTAATAAAAATATACAATTTGATTTTTTAAATTAAATTATATTTCATATTTAATTAATCACTAAAACCATTAAATAATTATAATAATGAAAAATANACACAAAAATAAATAGTTTGTTTCTCTAAGTTCTCTAGATTTAGGGAGATTTAATAAAAATATAAATTGTGAATTTTGAAATTAAATTATATTTCATATTTAATTAATCACTAAAACCATTAAATAATTATAATAATGAAAATATAACTTTAAAAATTATGAAATTTTGTCTAATTGGTCCTCTGATGAAACTTTAATAATTTTCTTGAGGACAGGTGGTATACTTATGATGAGTTAATAAATTAATTTGAAAAATACCTATTTTTGCATTTAAAATAATTCTAAAAATAAAATAAAAAATCAGAAAATTACATTTTCTCCTATGATATTTTAATTGTCCCATGAGTGGTGTAACATAAAAATTTCAAGGTCATTTGAGTTAAATTAAAAGAATTATGAAGTGATAAAGCCTTAAGCGGCAAAATGGTAATTATGCAATTTGAGCCTTAAAAAATGTTTAGGTTTGATTAGAGGATGAATGGGTAATGAATGATCATAATCAACTCTTTTAGATAATTGAAACACAAAGGGTTTGAGTTTTAGACATCACCATTTACAATAAAGGTATTGTTGTAATTTCTTGAATTATTATGGTTTGGAAGTTAATCTAATTGAGTGATCCTAAGGTGAGGGGTTTGATTTCAGAAGATCATAATACACTAACTAAAACCCCTAGTTAATTGTTGGATTATAACACAATATTTTATCAGAATCAAGCTCACTAAAATTAACATCCTTAAAGTTATAAATCTGCAAATATAAACATGAAATCTTAAGAGCTTAGTAGTGAGCTAGGTTTAATTTAACTTGTTTAATGAGGTTTAGGAAATGAAACATAATTAATTTTAAATGCCCTTGAAACACTACTAGCCCGACTTTTATCAAAGAGGTTAAGTTCCTTAAAAGATCAACTTTGCCCTTATGGGTGTCCACCCACATAATTCAAAAATAAAACATCAGCTGAAAATTACCCCACTCGTAGGAAGATTAAAACATAAAGGTTCATTGAGCACAAGATGTATTAATTCATTGAAATTGAATTTAATCTCAAACGATTAATTCAACAACAAAATTAGTTCAAATGATTTCTAAACATTCCAAGAGATTCCTAAAAGTTATTTGGGGTTATCCCTCAAATACTTTTATGGTTTTTTGGATATTTTGAAGGACAAATGAACTTATTATACTTTGCTCAAGAAAATCATCCATAGAAATAACATAGATCTTTAGGTGCTCACTCATGGTAGTACTTTTACTTGGGTCGAACTCCACTTTTAAGCCCTATTTTTCCTATGCATTTCCTTATATATGCTTCAAAGACTAACATTTCAGCGGGAGCGGCTAGAAGATGCAGGTGCACCTTTACATTTCTATTTACTTTGTCATTTTATTTACTGCAATTTACTACTGTTTCAACATACCATGCATGCTTGGTTAATAAAATGAAAACTTTTCAAAACTAAAAATTCAAATAATTTTAAAAATTAAATTAAACACTCTCAAAAATAATCATAAATCATTTGAAATACAATTAAGCATAAAATGTCCTTTTGAATTTACAGGAGTCCCTCGGATGATACAACCCACGGTTGCTAACGAGATCTCCTAAGTTTAAATGAGCATTAACACCTTATTTAAATTAAGTAAATTAAAAAAAAATAGTGTTACCGAAACAAGGGAACCGTGAGATCCTAACTAGTGTCGCTCTAATCAACTTTAACCCCTTCCCCACCCCCCCTCCCCATATTGATTGAATTATACTTGTGATTTAAACCATTGAACCTTTAGACTTTAGGAGTGCTTCTTTGCCAAGGAGCTTGGAGCTAGCACTGTGGGCAACATGGCAGGTGGATCTACGACAACAATCTCTTCTTTAGAATTAAACAACAAGTCATAGGATTTAAATGTTGTTTTCCTAGTGTAACATAAATCCCCACTTTATCTTTAGACATTTGCACAATCTTATTATGCAATTTAAGCCCTAATTCGTTTTAGGATTTCGAGGTTGTTAACCGTTATGACATAAATCCCACATCTTCCAGGCTATTTGTAGGATTGTGTCAAATAAATGTAATCCCTAAATAATAATAATTGGTAGGATCAAGCATTTAATAATATCCTTCTCAAAATTGAAGTCAAGCAATAAGATACTTTAGGAAGTCATTGAGGTTTCCCTCAAGATCTGTGACAACCCCTAGTTTTCTCCCTTTGGATTCCATAACAATGTTCTAAGTTTGAGCTTTTCTCATTTGACACTCCTTGGTCCAATCTTTGAAAAGTCTTATCCATTGAAATTCTTGAAAACAACACTTTATGATCTAAATCGAGAGTTTACTTGAGTGACTTCGGTAATTTAAGATGTAATTAACTATAGGAGCTTGCCCTTATAGGAAACTTTAAGAAGCCAGGTTAATATATGCCCTATCTAATCTTTTATATTAGATATGGGAATTTATCAGTCAACATAAAATTTCGCAGACTAAAACGGATGTCATAAATTCTTTAGTTTATTTAATCGAGTTGCACTAGTAAGTAATATGTCTATCCTTCGGGATATATGTATCACTTACGATGTTGTGCTCGTTTATTTAAATTATTGATTATATGGGATTGGTTCAGTCTTGTATTTTCAAAAATTAAAATATTACTTTCCAAAAATAATATATATTATATTAAATCAAATATCTTCTTTCCAATTTGGCGATCGATAAGGGAAAAGTCTAAAAATACCACGAACCATCACAATACCTGAATCACAGTGGTGCAAGCCTCATCCAACTTGAAGAACTATAAGATTTCTTTTGTATTATTTTCATTTTTTTTCCAACATCAATATTTTTGTTTTTGTTTTCAAGTAGGATTTTAGAAACTTCATCTCTTCTTTATGATCACACTGAAGTAGGTTAGAAGTTTAGTAAAAAAGAGATTCACCATTCAGAATAGTTATTAGTTCTTTCCAAGTGGGATCCATACGTCGTACCCTAAGAATATTATTACTTCACATGTATTCTTGTGTGATTGTTGGACTTACTTTGCGGTATTTTTCGGTGTCAACCCCATCCCTTATATGTAGGAGGATATAACAAGATAATTTGGACATGCGAATTCTTATATTTGTTATTTGGACATTATTGAAAGTACTTGGTTTGTTGACTCTTGTCCTCAGAAGTAGGATCAAACTAGTTAAGTAGGACTTACAACACTAACTTATAGATAATGCGGTCCAATTGAGATGGTGCATAGCTTGATTATATTGGATTTGATTTTAAGACAATATACTTTTTTCAAAAAAAAATTAAGATGATCAAAGATTTATAGAAAAAGTTTTACATGCTTCTTAGAGCAAAATATTTCAAAATAATTTCATACAAGTCTGCACAATATTCTCAAGTCGAACGAGTTTAATCGCTTAGCCCAATCATCCAAGCCCATGCAAACGTTTAATTTCAAATGTTTGGCTATTTTAGATAACATTGCATGAATCATGAATTGAATCAAGAATGGCTTTATAAAGAAAAGATACAAGAAATACACTTATATGAAGTTGCCCAATTTAAATGAACATGTTGATGCATGCATAAGTTCACTTTAAATTTTTTAAATACCACATTTTGTCCGTGTGAATTCGATGGTGAAAATCATTCATAAACATTGAAAGTTTGTGTTAATGACGCCCATGAAATCACATTTTGATTTGTAAAAGACCATTTTTAGTCTGCTTGGGAATTGAAATTACTGATTCGAGAGTGAACAGATATGTGAAGTCATTGCTTTAGCATTCAAAAATATTATTTATGCCTTAAGCTTAACCCCAATTTATGATATTCCATATTTAAGTCATTTTGCAAGTCTTAAATAATTCATATTTTGAAATTAACTACAAATCAAAATAGTTTCTAATTTAAATTATTTGCAAGTTCAGAATGTCCACATTTTGAATAAATTTGCAAGTTCAAATTCTCGCATTTGAAGCTATTTCCAAGCCTAAAGAGTTCGCATTTTTAAGTTATTTGCAATTCAAAATTCACCCAAAATTTTGGAAACACCCAACTACAAATATATATATATATATATAGATATATATATATATATATATATATATATATATATATATATATATATATATATATAGATNTATATATTTGTAGTTGGGGTGTTAAATATTGACCCGACACGTCAACACTACTCAAACTAAACATGAAAAAATTAAGGTTTAGTTTGACTCGAATATTTTTCGAGTCAGTTTCTGGTCAGAGATTTCGACTCGTTTATTATTCAGGTCGAGTTCGGGTTGACCAATTCGGGTCGGGTAGTTTTTGGGTTGGGCTCAAACCCGTCCCATCGCCCCAAATTAACATCCATAATTGTCAAAAATTGATTCGACACGCCAACACGACTCGAAAATTCAAATTCGGGTTGAGAAGAATAATTTTTTTTTTGTCATGTTCGGGCTAAAGAATTTGACTCGTTTATTATTCAGGTCGTGTTTAGATTAACCCAATTTGGGTCAGACCCGAACCAACTCGCCGACCCAACTTTACACCCCTAATTTGTAGAAACCTAATTTTAAAAATAAACCAATCCAGTTGAATTTTCCATCAACTCAATTAACAACAGGGAATTTGGATATTTGAAATACATTAAAAATTTAACACTCCAATATCTATAAAATGCTAGTATTTTCAACTCAGCACCTTACAAAGAGGAGAATTGGACAACATGATTTTGACTTGTGAAATCTTATGTTTGTTATGTGGACATTATTGAAAATACTAAGCTTGTCAACTCTTGTTCTCAAGAGAAGTAAGATCAAACAAGTTAAGTAAGACTTACAATCACTTATAAAGAAGGTGACTCGATTGAGATCCTGCATATCTTTCTATATTGGATTTAATTCTAAAGGAATTAGGATTTTTTTAGCTTTAATATAACCAAAGATTTATCAAAAGAGATATACATGCTTCTTAGCTCAACATATTTCAGAATAACTTTATATTAGTCTGTGTAACATTCTAATGTTGAATGAGTTTAACACAACCGTCAAAACCCATACAAACGTTTAATTTCATATGTTCGGCACCTTTAGACAACATTGCATGTCTTAAGAAAATTTATTACATGTCTAATGGCAAATTGTATGATTTTAAAGCATGAATCGGATCAAGAATTTCTTTCAAAAAGAAAACATACAAAACTTACGGCTATATAAATTTGCCATTAAGTTGATTTATGCATGTATTCACTTTAAACTTTTTAAATACTACCTGTCCGCTTACACATATATTATGAATCTAGTAGTGAAAATCATTCAAAAACTTTGATAGTTTGTGTTAATGGCGTCCAGGAAATCACATTTTGACTTTTAAAAGAGCGCATTTTGTCTACTTGCGAATTAGAATTATAGATTCGATGGCGAACATACGTATGAAGTCATTATTTTAACATTAAAAAAAAAAACATTTATGTTTAAGCTTTGCCCCAATTTTTGATATTCCAAATTTAAGTCAATTTGCACATCTGAAAAATTCATATTTTGGAATTAATTACAACTCAAAATAGTTCATATTTTAAATTATTTTGAAAGCTTAAAATGTCCACATGTTGAATTATAAGGCAAATTCAAATGTTCACATTTTAAAGCTAATTGCAAGCCTAAAGTTTGCAACTTAGGTTATTTACTAGTACAAATTCACCCAAAATCTTGGCACCCTCGATATGTCCCCTGCTTATAGGACATTATGAAAAATACCAACCTACCTGACTGCCTATAAGAGATGCTTGAAAATGCCATCAGACAATGTAACAAGGAAGCAAAATATGTATTTTAACCAACGGTCTATAATACATATTGAGCCTTCAATTATCCCACATGAAAATAATACGAGCACAACTTCTCTGCAAAGTTAGAACTTAAAATTTTCCTTGCATTTAAACCTCTGCATGTTGGTGGTTGATGATGACGACAAAACGAGATCGACAAGCCAATAAAATACCACAATAATTTTCGTCTCCTTTTTTTATCTCTCTTTTAATTTCTTTCTTGTTCTTTTTATCACATAATTTTTTCTTTTTCTTCTTTTTTTTTTTTTTGTTTTTCTCAATTAGAAGGAATGGGAGAGAGAGTTTGTGGAATTTTTGTGGCTTCGATGTCTGCAACACACCACACCACTACACTTTACAACCTTCAATCCCTAATGTGAAACTCTACTCCCTAAGTTGATCTCAACTGTTCAATGTATGTCGTAGGTTCTAATATAATTAATTCATATAATGAAAAAACATTCTTTAGTTCCTCATCTTCTGCTTTTCTCCAATTTTGTATCTGCTCTTCTATATATATCCAGTCATGTTACATTCAACAAGTGTTCATTCCCCCAATATCAGGTTCAATGGAAGTTGGAGTACGCCTCATGTGGCACCAACACAATATGATTAGGTTGATTGACCTTGTCAATCCGCAGAGCTAGTAAACTTGGGTTGAGGTATGTCTAACTTTCATCTTGTATACTCATCGTGCACCGGAAAGGTTCAATGAACTTAGGCTGATCATATGCAAACTCTCCAAAATTGAACTTTAGTCCATTGCATGTTGAAGTACGCTCATTGTATCCATTTATTTGAACCCTCTTCAGATTCAGTGGAAGTTGGAGTACACCCCACATGGCACCAGCACAATGTTATTAGATTGATTGACATTCTTACAATTGCCAATCCGTTGAGTTAGTAAATCTGGGTTGAGGTATATCCAGCTTTCATCTTTTATACTCACCGCACACCGGAAAGGTTTGATGAACTTAGTTTGACCTTATTCAAACTCTCCAAAATTTGGCTTTGGTCGACTAGATGTTGGAGTACGCCCCTCATCCTCACATTCAGATTCTCTACCATTTACCCTTACATTCACCTCAATTCCCTTAATACCACCCTGACCGCGACTTTATATATGCTTAAAAATATAAGTATTTAATACTGCTGCTAAAAGATTTAATTCCTCAGCAACTGTACCAAAACTTTAATAACAGTTATAGATTCGATAAATATGGACGTNAAATCTGCGGCTAGGCAAGGAGGATACCGGCTCTCACTTTGGAGCTCCCACGTTCCCCTCACCTGAGGGCTAAAATCTACACTTCAACANATGGAATAAGATTAGAACTACGAACTAAGATTTTAGAAAAATAATATTTTAATCACAACAACAAAGTTCAATTTGTTTATCTGTTAATAGGCAATTGAAATAAATATGTAATTTTAATAACTATTAAATAATTAAAAATACTAATGAAGGTTCGAATGTGATATTCAATATATAAGAAAGCATATTTCTCCTTGTCAAGAAATTATAGTGAATGGATAAAGTGAATCGGTTCAAGTTATATTGTGTCAAATAGGAGCATACCTATTCTTTACCCTTTAGTCCAGGCATAAAGAACATTGACTAATCCTATGCTTGTTTACTAAATCTGCGGCTAGGCAAGGAGGATACCGGCTCTCACTTTGGAGCTCCCACGTTCCCCTCACCTGAGGGCTAAAATCTACACTTCAACACCCAAATGATAGGACCGAATTGAGGATTTCAGTCTATCACTCTAAAATCTCTAATTCTACACCCGATAATTTTATTTCCCTATTTATTTGCACCCAATTTCCAAAGACTTTGACCTCCCTAAATTTTGGATGTAATCTTCACTTTAGTTATAAAACTCAACATATTTTAACAAATCAATTGGCCATATTGAAAGTAAATTAAGATCGAAGTGAAAAGATCATCACAATTTCTTAAACATTT
>JXCR01127625.1:96764-209912 GCA_002079205.1 Phalaenopsis hybrid cultivar
TCTAATTTCTCCCCAAGAAAACTCCTCGAAGTTCCTCTGAATCTCTTCCTTTCTTTACAGCACATAGAATTCCTCTTTGAAGCGGCAAGGAGGAAGAAATCTCTCACATTCCCTCCACTCTTACAATCTCTCGAAGAATTCCTCGCAATTTAGACTCTCTACACTTGTTTCACACTTCAATTTTTGAGTCTCTCCCCTCTCCTTCAGGACCTTTCTAAAATCCAGGACCTCTCCAATTTTCGGCCAAAATCTTCTTTTAAAGTTGTGGATGAGCTTTCTCAAGAGTTGCATAAGCATCCCTTCAAAATTTGTCTTCATCCAAAGCCTGGTTGGACATAACCGCCGAGCTCACCGTCGGCGGCCTTGAGGGCGTCGTCGGCGGACCTTCTTAATGAATTAATTCTGGAGTCACGGAAAAATCTCGTCGTCAACGGGGTTGATGGCGTCGTCGGCGCCCTAGTTCAATCCTTCACATTTTGGTCATTTTCGCTCCAAATTCACTCCTTTGTGCATCTTTTTGCTCTAATGACCCTAATTTATCATTTCTGCAACAAAACATCAAAAATACATTTTTTTTAAGTGTAATATCATAAAAAAAGAATAAAATAGGTATGAAAATCTCAACATATTTTCCTTTGGTCACACCCTCAAAAAACTACCATACAATACAGACCTAATTTCCACCTTCAAGCCTACACTCCACACCAATATAGCCAATCGGACCAACACCTAATATATAACCCTCCCTTCAAATTCCTGTATCACATCCCATGATCACAAGATCCAAAACCAGCTCCATTCCACCTAAAAGGATCTTCGATCTTATAATCTCTCTATTCCCGAAACCAAACCTCCAACCTAAAAGCAAACAACCTGTTATCCCCACTGGCAACAAGTTATGGCTAAAGAACTCAAAGAACTCAAATCCCAAAACACGTGGGTTTTCATATCTCCTTCTGTCGATCAACCAGTTTAGGAAAACAAATGGACCTTCAAAATCAAATGAAAGTCTGCTGGTACAATTGCACGATACAAGGTATGACTTGTAGCTTAAAATTTTCAATGAGAATATGGCTTAAACTACACCGAAACTTTCAGTTCCATGGCAAAGTTACCTACCATTTGGGTCTTCCTCAATGTTTCTCACCGTCATGAATGGCAAGTCCTTCAAATGGATGTGTCCAATGCTTTCCTCTATGGCAAACTCAATAAAACCATATTATGAGTCAACCACCGGGATATGCTAATCCATCCTATCCAAACCATGTGCGTCATCTTCAAAAATCTCTCTACAGCCTTAAACAAGCACCTTGCCAAAGGTTCCACACATTTTCTACTCGTCTAATGCATTTTGGGTTTCAACCAAGCCAAGCTTACTCGTTCTTACTCATCTACAATCACAATTCTCGCCTAATTTACCTTCTTCTATACATGGATGATATTCTTCTAATAGGAAACCATCAAATTATTATGCAAAAACTCATTCACGACCTACATAACGCTTTCTCTATGAAGCTCTCGGGTCCGGTCTCCACATTTTTTTATATTCAAATTCAACATATTACATATGGATTCTACCTCTCAAGCCACCTACACAACGGAGATATTAAACAAGACAGGTATGACTGATTGCAAACCACAACACAATCCTCTTTATGTTGCCTCCAAGTTGTCTACCGAACTGTAAGTGCCCTATCCCCATCCTGCTCAATTGAATCACCTAGTTGGCTTTATACATACCTTACAATAATCAGGTATGAAATTTAATTTATTGTCAATAACCTCTCTCACCATTACCACAATCCACTATTGATTCACTACTAGCAGCTCAGCAGCTGCTCTGCTATCTCAAAGGCATTCCCACGCTTGGTCTTCCTCAATGGCAAGGTCCCCTCATCTTACACACATTCTGATTCCAGTTGGGCCAACGAATATCTCAACCATTGATCAATAACAGGAAACTGCTCATTTTTTTGCCCCAATTTGATCTCATGGTATGTTAAAAAGCAACTCACAGTAGCTCGCTCTTCCACCAAAGCCAAGTATCGTGCTTTGTCTTTGGCAACCATCGATGCCATTTGGCTTTGCCGCCTCTTACAAGATTTTCAGATCTCTACCACTCAACCGACCATCATATCCTGTGACAACATATCGGCCATGAGGCCCTTACTCACAATTTGATATTCTATCAATGAACGAAGCACATAGAGATTGATTACCACTTCATTCGCAAACACATTTTATCCATGGAACTCTCAAGTACATTCCAACAGAAGAACAATTAGCTGACATCTTGACCAAAACCAACACCAATATTTCACAAGCTCCGAGACAAGCTACCTATCTTTGAACCTGTCATCAGCTTTCAGGTATGATAAAGATGCACCTGAAACACACCACACTACACTACAACTTTCAATCCCTACCGCAGGGCTATTAACTCCCTAAATTGATCTCAACCGCTCAATATGATTCCTGATCTTTCCCTTTTATATATACATGTTGTGTATCAATGTATGTAGTTGGTTGTAATAGAGTTATTTTATATTTTGAAGTAGCATTCACTGATTTCCCATCTTCTTCTCTCTGATTCTGCATCTGCTCTTTTACTATTCTATCTTAAACTGCGGCTATGAGAGTGGGGAGGATTCGGGTGTGGGTTCTAAATTGAGCAAACACAGGGAAAAACAGAGCGGTTAACGTGACCTCAGGTTGTGGCATAGAGGGAGGAGAAAGATGTGAATTTTGAAGGCCTTATATGTTGTGTTCTCTTCGTGTGTTGTGAAACAGAGAACGGGAAAGTGATTGAGTAAAACTAGCATAGGTTTCAGATATCCGATCTGAGGGAACATGAGGAGACACAGAGGGGTGTCAAAGGTCTGTATGATGTGATCCCATTGTTGTTTTTCTTGCTTGTTGTAATCGTGATTGTATCACAAACATCAGTCATGAAGGAGAAGGGAGGCTCGAGCAGGCTTATGAAAAGGAAAATTGAAGTGGAAAGCGAAGCTGGAGAGAAAGATGGGAGTTTTGAAGGTCTTTATACGCTACTACGATCCCATCCTTCTTTCTTGGCTAGTCGTAGTCACGAACGTATCAGAGAGGAGATGGTGGATAAGAACATAAAGACGAGAGTTCTGGGGTCATCGTATGACCTGATCTCGTTGTTGCATTCCCTGCTTTATTTAATCACTACTGTATCATGAGTGAGGCAAGCGAACAATGCAGACGCAGAGGAAAACCAACGCTCAACTTGCGAGACAAAGAGGAAGGACGTTGTGACTTGCTCGAGTGGGTGAGATGACACAACGGACGAGGAAGATGGTAGTTTTGAAGGCCACTCTATGCAACAATCCCGTTGTTCCCTGTTTGAGGCAGTTTTACAGTTGAAGAAATTATTGTTCTAAAAGTTTCTATGACTATTATAATAAATTTTTCTTCTTTGAAAAAGTCGGATTGCAACTTGCATGCAACCATCAAAAGTAGCCAGATATGATGGAAAAAAATCACTTTTAGCTATAGCTTTTTGAGAATGCAGCCAAAAAGAAATTTTACCAAATGAGAAATTGAGAATGCGGCCCCAAATGTGCAGTAGTAACAATTTTAATGTCTAAAGGTGGAACCAATTATCGGGATGTCTTTATTAATCTTCATTTTGTTTTAATGGTCAACAATGCTCACAAAACCAGATACCATTCCTTAGCAAGTTTTCTAGCTTTGCAAAACCATTCACTTTTTTCTCCTAGATTGCCTGCTTCGGGTATCCTTCTTCGAGACGAGCAAGGTGTTGGTATTATTGCTATCGGACATCTTTGTTATCAATGGAATAGTGCCCAAGTGGAGCTTCAGGCTACTAAATCTCTCCAACATATTTGTGAACCATGATTGCTTGAATCTAAAGGCTGAAGGGTACAACTGCAACATCATGAAGTTTCTGAGATCTACTATGAAGAAGGAGGTTTGGAGTCATCGACCTCAAGAGGCACCAGATATTTGCTTTTTTGCTGAATTTTAAACAAGTTTTATTTTTTCATGTTCTCAGAGATTGTTATAGGTATGCTCATTTTTGTGCTAAGCTTCCCTTGAGTGACTCTTTTGTTTTGAAGCATATAAAGGATGATAGGAACATATCTACCATACTTGCAATAGGGCTCACTTTTGTACATCTATGATGCATACTTGCATAATTTTTGTAACTTTTTTATATGATAATGCAAATGCACTTCAAAGAGAAGGAACTTTGTCCAAAATCTTAGACAATGACGTGGTTTGTACTTAATGAAGCAATTAGGAGCAATGAATGCTTAGGGACATCACAGCTGCTAGGAACAGTAAAGCCCAACCAACCTCAAACCGTACAAAGCAGCAAATTTTCAATTGTTCTTTCAACACCTATTCCCCTTAAATTGAGGTATGCTTGGGACATGTAAAATAAATAATAATTGGGTTAGGACATTCCAACCCTAAAGTTGGGTAGAAATATAATTTAAAGTTCTTAAATTTAAATTGAGATGAATGCAATACATGAATAAGTGATTAATTTTTTAATTGCACTATCTTAAAAGGAAATTCAAAATTTTATAGCAAATCCTAACCAAAATTTAATCAAAATTTCACAATTTTTTTTGCACGTAGTAGGTAGGCAGTAGAAGAGAAAACATCTCCACATATTCTTCCAATGACATATAACCCAATCGTGGGCAGAATCGAAAAAAAAATGTCCTATACTGGTGAAATATAGCTTTTATAAAAGACGTCCAAAAGCGTCCACGATGATCAATCCATAGGTTAAAAGGAGTTAATTAAGAAATCCATGCAGCAAGCAAACAGAAACTGGAGTTGTTTAAGTGGACGCCTACATCTATTTATTGACAATGCATATGGTCTTTTACACTCCCACCTCACAATGCTTATGGTTTTATATTTTTACCCTACAAAAAAAATGGATGATACAGAGGGACCATCTAAAATGTACAACCTTGTAAATACTGAAAGGAACAGGCGGCTTCTAAATGATGGCCACAGAAAGCTGTTGGATACCTTAATTTAGAGTTGATAAAAAAGCTGAGACAGCTTTTGCTTTACAAATGTTATCTCAGGATTCCATGTATTGAAAGGATGGTGGGCTTATTTTTGTCTTCTGCCTGCCTGCATATAGGGATTACAGAGAAATCAAAAATAGCTCTCTTGGTCGTATAGCTATTCATCAATAAGAAGCTAAGTGTTTCTTTATAAAGTAGCACAGAAGAATAGACACCAGACATAAAATGGGGAGCGTACAGTTAATGAAAATATCTGATTAGCATACCATCAACTCCTCGTATCTCCACTTCGCGATATTCTTGAACAAGAGCACAACAGCAACACATAAGATGTGAAAGGAAGTCATCAAATAACCCTCCCTTAACAAAAATAAATAAAGACCTTATCAGAAATACTTGGTCTATATTTGAGTAGTACTCGAAACAAGAAATGCACTTGCTTTATACATGAATCATGCTTTCCGGTAAACTTCAAATCAGATGAATTATGTATAAAATTTTGCAGATTCCCTGAAGATGATATGTCAACCACTCACATTCTAGCAATTTAACACACATTTTCAATAGATCGGGGAGTGGAAGGAAAAGAAAAAGTGAAGAAACAAGTAGGTGGTATTACTCATGCTTCTCGCCTGACCTAGAAGTTGGTTGTTTTTTCTTCGACTATAAGTTCTCGAGTTCAAAATCTAGCACATGTGGGTCAATGTGTGAGTTATAAAAAAGAATTACTATTGCAGGTTGAACAACATGCCATATTCCAAAATTATTTTTTATCATATTTTGGCCAGCAGCTAGCCACGCATTGTGAATGCACAGTAGAAAGACTAAAGCATATATGGAATGATTATTCAAAGCTGAAGTAGCAGTTCATATCATCTGCTGTAGTTAGTTTCTCCCAAAAAAAAATTCTTCGGAAAACACATGTTATTTCATAACATAAAGGTAACGTTCTTTGGATTCATAATAAAGCAAGTGCGTTTTGCAGATAAGAAATTCTGATGAACAACGTGAGGCAAACATGCAGGCAAGGGAAAAATAGAACCAAATAAAAGGAACTCAAATGCAGAAAGAGGGAGTTATAATGCATGCATTAGGGATGATAAATAATCATTACCGTGATGTTCAAAACTTTGCGAAGTTTCCTTCTGATGCAACATGTGTAGCAGCAGCACGACAAAACTAATGAATAAGCCATTAGGTCATTACAGGCATCTGCTGCAGCTGCACAGAAATGGATACTTCTCAATATACCCAGGATACTCCAAACTCGAACAAATTCATTATAGCAAAATATCAGTCTCACGTTTCTATCAGAAATATCTAGGACAATTGCTCAAATTAGGAAGAAGAGAGCATATAAATCAATATATATATATATATATATATGAACACAAATGTTTAATTATAATTATTACATATAGATTAAATTACGACAATGTAAAAGTTTAAATCGAATTAAAAAAAAAGCCACTGAGCACCTCACAATACTAACTAATTTTGTAGCGCCTGTTTTTTGTTATATATGATAAGCACAAAGTTTAAAAGAAATAATTTTTTGGTATAAACGAAAATAAAAAGATTATATCTTTGTTGAAAAATTCTAAGAAATTTTTATTACAAATTCTCTAAATATGAATTAGCTTCAAATTGAGATTTAAACTAGATTAATTTGTTTCTAATTTCGGCCTTTGAATTCATACAAATAAAAGGTCAAAGAGCAATGATTTTTGCTTTGAACAGTGACTGGAAAAGATAATACAGAGAAGCGGATTGGGTGAATAAGAGAAAGAAGAGAATAGGAAGAAAGTAAAAGTGAAAAACAATGAGAATGAAAAAAGGAATAAAAATTGAGAAGGAACAAAATAAGAAATATTACTGGCATGGTGAACTGTTTCAACTTGGTGCAAGTGTAATAACCTTTGGTGCAGAAAAGCTTTGTATCTTCTACGTTGACTTTTCTGTAACACTTTTTCATTTTCGTTTTTGCTCGCTAGGTTATCTTTTTTAATGGTTCTTGGATGTGAATTGAATTTCAACTTGTCCAAGAGTAAGTTTAAAGGACATCAAAAGTTCTATTCAGTTCCAAAAGAAGGAGATAAGGATGACAGACAATTGTCAAGGTTGTATTGTGAGGGGCTTGCGAGAGTGATTAATGTTGTTTCAGGTATTATCAATTAGGAGTAAAAAAGGATGAAGTTAAATCTGGAATGATAGTGACCAATGTGGTTAATGGAGACTTATTTCATCAGGCATTGACAATGCTGATAGTTAGGATATCTACTACTGAATTCTATCAAATACTAGTTAAAATCATTGATAAATGTCTGATGTCAATATTCATATACTCATGGCTTACTCAGAATGCCATTTTGATTTGACAGTCAATTTCTTTATTATCAGGATTATCAGTATCAACTAACAAGATTATTAGCATCAATCCAGAGTTCGGAGGCATTTTTTAATTTTTCCAATGTTCCATTGTAATATTGGCATTGGTATAATAAGATTCCTGGGATTATTAAAAACGATGTCCATATCTTTGCCAGTTTCTTCTTGTTTTCCTTAATGAACTTGGTAGGCATGTCTGACAAACTTTAAAAAGCTTTGAGTTTCATAGAAGAAACCAATACATTTTATGCTTTAAAGGAACTTTATAGTTATTTCAAAGAATGACTCATAAGAACAGCTCTGCATTACAGTATTTTCAAAAGAAAAGAAAAAATGTACATGATATATATGCAGACGTTAGCAATAGTTTAACATACTTATGGGCCTATTTTTTGCAGCTGAAGCAATCCTTGAAAGGGTTCCACAAGGGTACAGGCATGTTTTGAAACCTGCACAGTAAAAATGATCATGTAATTTCAAGTAGAGAAAACAATAATTGTAAAATAGCTCAAATACTTACATTAATAAGAGTTCAAATAGACATTAAGAATACAAAACATTCTAACATGCATGGTCGACCAGGCACATGACAATTCTGCAAAGTGGTTTATAAGCAGGAGACCTGAAAAAGCCCAGACTATATCACATTCCACAAAGCCATTCAGGTTTTTCAAAATTTTTGGCTTGGCATGTGGAAAAGCAAATCCCTAGCATGCTTTCTGCTGAAAATAAATGGGTTTGTTACAATAAAACAGCCTTTCAAATTACCAATTTCATGAGTGAAATTTTAGACTCTCCCCAAATCTATGCCTCTCTACTTCACCAATTACAAAGCCCTCACATCACTTCACTTCGCCCACCCTTAACTAGCATTGGTTTAATTCCCAGCTATCTACCCTGCTCTCAAGTTGTTTTTCATTTGCTCGTCCACTCTGATTGCACATCCCAAATTTCATTGCAATGATTTGCTCGTCTACTTCAAATACATTACTCTTTCAATTGACTTAACCATCATGTTTTAAGATATATTTAGCCAAGAAAATGTAAGACTTTATTCATTCTGCATATTTTAAGGAGATTGAGACTTCTTGTGTTTACAACATTTACACTAAAATCTTCTATCTAGAAAAGAAAAAGGTAGCAATTTCAAGGATACCATAACACTCTATGATGTATATAGGGGTGTAAACGAGTCAAACTGAAGCAAGCCTAACATCTGTGTGATTCGGCTCATTTCAAATTTATTCAGCTCCTCTTCGACTCTTGTTCAATTATGCTCATGAATACAAAAATAGTGTTTGGCTCAAACTGAGTTCAATTAGCTCAAATTTAGATTGTATGTTCGAAAATACACCGAAAAAGCCAACATTCACTACAGCCCAAGCACTGTGCAGCTAAATACTTCAAACAATTGAACTCCATTTAACATTTAAACGACAATGGGGGAAGCCAATCTTCTGATGCAAGACAAAGCAGGATTTAATTTTAATTTCTAATGCCATTTACAAACATAACACCCAATTCTTGTGACAATTGGCCAGGCAAGACCCTATATGAATGTGCGGGACCACGGCGGAAATGCAATCTGAAAAGAATTTACGGGCATCTTATGTATTTACATATTAGCATCTAAGCTTTGTTTTTTATATTTAATTTTTATGTATTATTATTTAATTTTTAATTAATTCGAGCTAAATCGAACAAACACGAACGAACATACTTTGTTCGTGATTGGCTTGTTTATAAATTGAGCTCAAAAAATATGTTTGTGTTTGACTCGTTTACTTAACGAACGAATCAAACACAAGCTACTTAGTAAGTTGAACACGAGTTGTTCTTGAACAACGATCCTTTTTGACAGCCCCAGATGCATTAATAATTTTTTCAACACCCCCCTTTCATGATGAATACCACTATTTATTACAAGTAAAATATAGTCTCGGGTTGTCAAATTTATCTTCAATCTACATCCTTCTCTGCGAAGTGTACAATTTTATATATTGATTGGCTCAACTGTGCCTAATTTTATGACTGCTCTGTAGATTTATTTATGTCACTAAACTCTCTACTCCTCAATCTCATGCTCATAATCAATTAGCTTCAAAGGATTTTCCTTAAAGATGACGAAGGAATTCACTGTCAAGGTAGCCAGATTAGTGGTTCTTATGGTTGAAATACATTTTCTCCTTACCTTCATAATAAATGAACTAAACATTTTTTGGGCTTCAAAAATTTGTGCCCCGGACCCTCAATGAATGAGAGTTTTATGCAAGTTCTAAGTCAAATTTTAAAAGACTGGTTAGGATTGGAGATAAGACAGTACTTTAATGTAACACTCTCATTTTGTGAGCAATTTAATATTTGGTTTGAGGTTTCCCAAATGCACAAACCTCTAACTACCCTTCTTTAACAAGAGAGCACTTTTGATTAAGACTAGTCAGTACAAGTTAATTGTTTAAACTTATTAAATAATAGCAATAGAATTAAATTTTTAATTATAAATTTTAAATAGAGAATATAGAGCAAATGTCGAGTAGAATGATGATGAACTCAATTAAGATCACATGATTTTGTCATCCCGAACTAATATGGACCCTCTTATACTTAGTCACATGAGGTAGTCTGAAAAATACTTGGCAACAATCATAACTTTTTTCATTCATTGAGACCTTATAAACTTAGAGTGAATAATTATCTAACGGAATAAATCGAAATTGATTTTAACTAAAAAAAACTTGGAACCAATTAAATGTACCCTTAAGAATTATAATTCAAAAAAACAGAAAGTCAATGAAAAATAAATGAGCTATAACCATGACAAGGATCATAACTAAGAGAGAATAAAATCTTTGGGTAATATCTTATTTATTATGTAATCTGTCTTCTGAGAAATTTAGCCAGTAATAATACGAACTCCCAACAAAATATGGGGAGTGAATTTTCGGAGAAAACAAATATTTATCTATTATGTCAGAGATGATTTCGCTTTCCATCTTTACCTAGTCACACCAATGCTATAGTAGCAACAAGACCATAGCAACTAAAGTTTACAACAACAACAAAGCCTTAATCCCACTACGTGAGGTCGGCTACATGAATCCTTTTTCTCCATTGCGTCCTATTTAGTGTCATATTTTCATTTAGTTCTAGTAAATTAAGATCATTTTTAATACAATAAGCCCAAGTCTTCCTAGGTCTACCTCTGCCTTTCTTAACACAAGTCGAATTTAAAACATCTACTCTCCTAATCGGATCATCNTACAAGTCGAATCTAAAACATCTACTATCCTAACCGGATCATCAGATGGTCGACGTTTAATGAGACCAAACCATCTAAGACGAATTTCTCTAATTTTGTCCGTCACAGGAGCTACATCAACCCTTTCACGAATATATTCATTTTGCATTTTGTCGCTAAGTGTAAAGCAATTCATCTACCGTCTTATAAATTTTCTTTTCAGTCTAAGCGTTACTTTTCTATCACACAAAAGGCCTGAAGCATTCCTCCACTTCAACCAACTAACTTGAATTCCCATCTATATCACCAATTGAACAACGGACCTAAGATATCTAAATCGTTCACACTTTTTAATAATTTGATCACCCAAAGTCACACTTTTGTCACTAGAGCTATTGCTACTAAAATTACATTCCATGTATTCAGTTTTAGTTCTACTTAAACGAAGGCCTTTAGACTCCTCCAATGCACCTCCATAATTCAAGTTTTTCCTGGGCTTTTTCTCTCGTTTTATCCACGAAAAGGATATCATTCTCCGTAATTCAAGTTTTTCCTGGGCTTTTTCTCTCGTTTTATCCACGTGAAGGATATCATCAGCAGGAAGCATATAGCAAGGTACAAGAAAAATATGGGCTTAAAGCCGATCCCTGATGTAATCCAAGAGAAATAAGAATATATTTTGTCAATCCTCCTTCAGTTTGAACACGAGTAACAGCTCTAGTATACATATCTTTAATGACTTGAATATAAGTCATATCAACACCTTTCTTCTCGAGAACTCTCCAAAGGATCTCTTGGAACCTTATCGTAAGCTTTTTCTAAATCAATAAAGATCAAATGAAGATTCTCCTTATTATCTCTGAACTTCTCCATCAAACCTCTCTATAAATGTATAACTTCCATAGTAGACCTGCCCGGCATAAATCCAAATTGATGATAAGAAATCTTTGTGATGCGTCTTAACCTATGTTCAATTACCCTCTCCCATAACTTTCAAGTGTGACATATCAACTTAATTCCTCTATAATTTGCACACTCTTGTGCATCCCCTTTATTCTTAAAAATGGGGACCAAAATACTCTTCCTCCACTCCTCAGGCATCTTTTTAGTTTTTAAAATAATATAAAAGAGTTTAGTAAGTCAAGAAACTCCCAAATCTCCCAAATATTTCCACAGTTCAATTGGAATATCATCAGGTCCAACAGACTTTTCACCCTTTGTTTCCTTTAAAGCCTCCTCAACTTCTTATTTACTAATGCAACGGTAAAAATGAAACATTTTATTATTATTCATGATATTAAGATCACTAAGGTCGATCGTATTTTCAGAAACTTCGTTAAAAAGTTTATCAAAATAACACACCCACCTATGTTGAATATCTTTTTCTAGAAAAAATACTTTTTGATTTTCATATTTAATACACTTTACTTGAGTTAAATCTTTACTTTTCTTTTCTCTTTCTTTTTTAATTTTCATCTTTAATACACTTTACTTGAGTTAAATATTTACTTTTCTTTTCTCTTTGTTTGGACTTACATTATTTTTTCACCTATATTATAAAGGTCATTAAAAGCAGAATTTTTAGCATCACAGATTGTTTTTTTAGACTCCCTGCGAGCCGTTTGGCATCACAGATTGTTCTTTTCGACTGTCTGTGGACCGTTTGATATTTTTCCCAGTTCTCTAAGCTTTTACATTTAAACCAATTTTTATAACATAACTTCTTATATTTTATCTTTTCTTGCACATTATTATTCCACCACCGACTATTTTTATTTATAAGAACTTATTTTTTTCTCCAAAAACATCTTTTGCTACTTGTTTAATAGTGTTTGTTATTTTATCCCACATAACATTTGATTCTTCGTGAATATCCCAAATTTTGAAATCTTGAATTTTACTCATAAAAATAATTTTATTTGTCTTTTAAGTTTCTCCATCTAATTCTACGATGATGAATCCTAATATTTTTTTATTTTACAACTCTTAATTTTAAAATCCAAAACTAATAAACGATGTTGGGTACTTAAATTTTCACTTGAAATGACCTTAAAATCTTTACAATCACAGCGATCTCTTCTTCTCATAAGAATATAATCAATTTATGTTTTATTAAATCCAATCTTATAAGTAATAAGATGCTCATCTCTTTTCTTGAATAAAGTAATAGTAATAACAAAATCATACGCTAAAGCAAAATCTAAAATAGCTCTACCTTCTTCTTTAGTTACTCTAAAACTGTAGCCATCATGAATATTTCTGAAGTCTTCTACCACTCTACCGACATGTCTATTTAAATCTCCTCCAATAAAAATTCTTTCTTCAAGAGGTATCATTTGTATTTAGTGTTCTAAGTCATTCCAAAATTTATCTTTAGACCCTGTATCTAAACCTACTTGAGGAACATAAGCACTTATAATATTAAAAATCTTAGTATCAATGGATTAATCTTAAGAGCTATAATTTTACCTCCAACTCTATTAATTTTTACAACATTAACTCTTATCTATAATTACACCACCATTTCTAGTGCGACTCTTACCATTATAACTAAAGTTTGAAATCCTAAAATGATATCATTGTGATTTATAAGTTTTTTTAGCACAATTTCATTTTAAACTTGTTCGTTTATTAATAAAAATATTTGCGTAATTCCACATCTTGATACAATACTAAAATAATGATTATTGATCTCATCTTTCATTTTGCATAATAAATCTTTATAATATTAATTTTACTATAAAACTTAGACATTATGTCAATATTCATCTTGTCAATGCTGCTAGAAATACTAATGTTAGTTAACATTCATTTTTGAGTTTTAGAGGTTCCAATTGAGGGCCTGTTTGGCGAGCTTTCTCTGCAAAGTGCGGCGGGAGGCCACAGTTTAGGGTCTTTTAACGAGGCGTTTCACTTGCAGGGGCCATGAATCTGAGTGAAACGTCGGTCGTGGGCGATACCCCGCGGCCCGCGTTATCCTCCGATTGTTTACTCCCATACACCTCCATTCGATCCCGCCTTCTTTACCTACCTTGCCGAGTGCTAGCTTTCTTTGCCCTAACTGTCATTTTGTCATCTCCTGCTACCAAACAACCCCTGAAGCAAATCATCACAGAGACAGCCATGGATTCATCTAATGGAATTCTGAGTCGAGAGGCAGCGCAGTTCCTAGAAGAAGGGATCTTTCTCGTTCTATCGAGGTGGACAGCTCTGCAAATGGCGATGGAGAACGAATCACGCCGGAAGTCTGAGGAACTTGCTTCTGCCATATTTTTGTGGTTCACTCAGTCCAAAGGTGAGGGCTTTTACTCCAGCTTGACAGATTTGTTACTAGGGTATAGGGTTTTGACATGTTGGGAGGGGGGAAAGATCATATTTTTTATGAATGCTTGCTTTGATTTACAGGGTAGGGAATGTTCTTCATCGCCAAAAGATTTGTTTCCTTCACCATTCTTTTTTAGAATTTGGTTGAAAGATTTCAGTTTGTTATGGAATGCTGAGATTGAGAGGTTGTTTGGCTTAATGTTTCATTAAAGGGAAATTTACATAGATAGCAGACAATTCGTATGTATTTATATATCACACACTTAAACTTTCATACTTAAACATGCATAGCACTTTGGTACATTAAACCTATGCATGAGAAGGTGTTTTTTATAAAGTTGTAGTAGTGCTATATTTGTTGTGAAATTAAATATTTGGGTGCTATGAGTGTAAATATGAAAGTTTAAGTGTGGGATATGTAAATACATGAGAATTGTGTGTTAACTATGTAAATGCCCCTTTCATTAAAAAGTCTGTCAAATGGTACAATATTAAAATGGAAGATTACATACATACCACCCAATTCTTTTGTAATTACATCTAACACCTATACTTCATTTTTTACATATATTCCATGTCACCTAAGCAAGAAGAGGTGTATTTCACATCTTAAAAGTTAAATAATTGTATTTTTTTATGTGATATGAAAGATTTGGGCGGTATTAATGTGAAAAGTTTTTACTTTAGATGTTAGATATGTAAATACATAGGAATTGGTGGTATGTATGTAAATAATATTAAAATTGTTCAAATATTGTTATATTAGGCGCAAACCTATATGGTTGACTTATAAGTTTAGTAGAAATATTACATAATGTCCTTTTTAGGAATGTTATTTATAGAAGTTTGCTAGCTAAATACCTAAAATCCTTACATAACATAGCATAACATTGCACCTCTTACTGCCCCAAGCTGTTGTCCTTTTCATGTTTTGTGACTTATTCGTGTCCATCATACTCTATTAGTTTTACCCAATTCAGATGTTAATGATTGTTTTCTATCATAGGGAGATTAGTTTTCCTCTCTAGGTTTGGAAAAATGTTATTTTAAGTAATTGGCGAGCAAAAGATCGACAGTTTTAAATAAAAAGATTACATAAATACCACTCAATTCTGATGTATTTACATATCTAACACGTAAGCTTTAATTTTTACATATAGGCTATCTTAACTATGCATGAAAATGTGTATTTCACTTTTTAAAAGTTAAAACAGTGGTATTTTAATGTGATACGATATATTTGGTATTCACTTTATTTAAATTAAGTTCAAATCTTTTATTTGGGTATTACCTCATGGTATTTATGTTGGCTGGTGTGTGATTTGGGTTGGGTTCGTTGCTATGGCATTTGTGTTGATGGTGTCTTACGGTGGCATTATTTTACATGTAATTTTATTAGTTTTTTTTCTTGGTGTTTTTGGTACTTACTGTTGAGTGAGTGGTGCATCTGAACTTTTGTTACGTGTTGAAATCAATTTCTGATTCTGAAGCATTAAATATGTTGTCATCTTAGTTCTATTTTAAACAACTTCACTAAACAGAGGCAAAAGGGTCATTTTTCCAGAAACAGCTGCCCCACTGCACTAAACATTATTTGGGCTACAAAAGTTTGTGCCCCGGGCCCTCAACGAATGAGAGTTTATGTATGTTCTAAGTCAAAAATTTAAAAGAATGGTTAGGATTGAAGATTAGATGGTACTATAAGAGTACACCCTCATTTTGTGAGCAATTTAATATTTGGTTTGAGGTTTCCCAAAGGCACGAGCCTCTAACTACCCTTTATTAACAAGAGAGCACTTTTGATTAAGACTAGCCAATAGGGGTTAATTGTTTAAACTCAATAAATAATACCAGTATAATTAAATTTTTAATTATAAATTTTAAATAGAGAATATAGAACAAATGTCGGGTGGAATGATGATGAACTCAATTAAGATCACATGATTTCGTCATCCCCAACTATTATGGACCCTCGTCTACTTATTCACATGAGTTAGTCTGGAAAATCCTTGGCAACAGTTATAAATTGTTTCATTCATTGAGACCTCATAGACTTAGAGTGAATATTCATCTAACGAAATAAATCTAAATTGTTTTTAACTAAAAAAAATTTTATACCAATCAAATGTACCCTTATGAATTATAATTCAAAAAATACAAAAAGTCAATATATATGAGCTATGACCATAATAAGGATCATAACTAAGAGATAAAAATATGGGGGTAATATCTTATTTATTATCTAATCTATCTTCTGACAAATTTAGCCAGTAATAATACAAACTCCCAAAAAAATATGGGGAGTGAATTTTTAGAGACCACAAATATTTAGCTATTATGTCAGGGATGATTTCTCTTTCCATCTTTACCTAGTCATACCAATGCTATAATAGCAACAAGACCATGGTAGCTAAAGGTTGAAATCCTAAAATCATATCATTGTGATTTATAAATTTTTATAGCTCAATTTCATTTTAAACCTACTCATTTATTAATAAACATATTTGTGTTATTCCACATTTTAAAAATGTGTGATACAATACTAAAATATTGATTAATGACCTCATCTTTCATTTCATAATATTAATTTTACTATAAAACTTAGACGATATGTCAATATTCATCTTGTCAATGCTACTAGAAATAGTAATGTTAGTTAACATTCATTTTTAAGTTTTAAAGATTCCAGCTGAAACTGTTATGTCAATTATTATTTATGTTCATATGGTTGTTTATGTTCATAGCATGTTAATTTGAGATTACATTGGAATGCCTCAGTCTGCTGAATTTAATCTATTGTTAAGATCCCTAAGATCCCCAGCAAAAAGATTTCATTGTTTGAAAAACTAGCCGCTACTAAAGTCCCGACTGTGAAAAAGACTATCATTAGTAAGAGTGTCTCTCTGATTTCTATAAATTATTTTATCTAACCATTTGAACCATTCACACCAGGGTGACAAGATGATGAAGCTATCTCATCAGGAATAAAGTAATCAAGACAGAAAAAATGAAATGTTAAGCTAAATCCTAACACCTATTACATCAGAAATCAATTGTTCAACAAACCTTCGATGAAAAAACAAATATTCCTACCCAGAACCACATAACCATTTTGAAAACCTTAAATTGGTGAAAACAATAGTTATGTAAGAGATATAAAACAATTCTTTTGGATTTCCAAATGTTAAGTATCTGTAGTTAAGAGAAAGTAGCCCGAAACTCTCTCCAGGAGTACACCAAGTCTTAGGAAACAACAAGGACCCGATGAAAAAAAAAATGACAGGCCTATCATGATTGGTGTCAACAAAGATCTAAGCAAAAGATCATCTGCTATAGTTGCAATTCAACCCAGAAAAAAATTTGCGAAATGAACATTGAGGGGAAACACTCGAACCGTGAGACCAAGGATCCGCCATCGAAAAATCCCAACAGAAGGAAATAAAATATGGAGCCTCAAGCTTCATAAAGATGAAGTTTTTAAGAAAAGCAAAAGTGTAACATCCAGTCTGCACTCCCCGAGATTTGCAACAATTAAGAATAAAAAAGAATACATGTCAAGAAAAAGATGCATGATTATGAACCATATAGTGGTAGACGCTAATGAAAGTCCTCCAGGGGATCCCAGCATCAATACATTGCATCATCCAAAGAAGAAATTAATTTTAGCAATGGTTCTTAAATTGAGAATTTTTTTGTCCCACGCATTGAACTCAAGATCATTGGAAGCATTAATCAGAAATTCGACAGCAACATAAAGAAGAGATGGTGAAAAAACCATAGAGGTAGAAGTAATTTAAATGATAGATCATTAAAATGATTAGTCTAGTACTCGCTTGAATTAACATCAATGACGTACAGTTCAACCCAATTCCCCTCCTTAAGGAAAAGAACCTGCCAACTTTTTATCAAAAGATGACCAAGCAAAGGACCAACGAGATAAGGAAGAATTGGTAATTTATTGAATTGTTTTCTTAGTTCGGTAACAAAAATAAATACGTCTAATGAAAACTATTGATAAAGAGAACTTCCAGCTCAATGCCAAAATGAACAAGAGGATGAAGCAAATGAATGTCATGATGTAAATACTGCAAAAGAATATTACAATAGGTTCATCTCCTGTTCCGCTTGTCAGCAATCAGCTATCTAGAATTAGGGTTATTAACGATCCAATTTCAAGCAGAGCTGGGGTAGGCTCAAATTCGGATAAAAAAGATCAATCCAAAATTTCGGCTCATACCTCAATTTCCGAGCGATTAACGATCTTCAAGCTAAATTTGCTAAGTTCACACCTTAACATCCCTAGAGTTGTTAACAATCTGACTTCAAGCCGACGGCTCGAAAAAAATTGATCCAAAATTTTAGCTCGTAGCTCGGCCCATTTATTTTGATTCGATCTCGATCAGAGCCAAAACTCGAATCAATTTTTGAGCTATTAATGATCTTCAAGCTAAATTCACAGGCCTATCTAAAAGCAAGCTTTAAAATTACAAAAATGAGTATGAAGACGTTTTTCATGCATGCGAAGAGGCGTAAGTCTCAACACTTTTTGAGCTATAAGCCTCAAATAAAAAAAATGCATAAATTAATAAATATTGTATAAACTATAAAATCTGGCATAAGAAATAACATAATAATATTCTAACATATTAAGACATTAAGAAAATACTATAAGAACATTCTATCCTATCTCAATCCTAGCCAAAATTCGAATCAATTTTTTAGTAATTAGTGATCTTCGATCTAGAAGCAACATTTAAAATTATGCAGTTGAGTACAAGGACGTTTTCATGCATATGGCGATGCATAAGTCTCAAGGCATTTTGAGGCATAAGCCTCAAATTTAAAAAATTCATAAATTAATAAATATCGTTTAAACTATAAAATGTGACGTAAGAAATAACATAATAATATTCTAAATTATTAACACATCAAAAAAAGAATATAAATCATTCTAACTAAATAAAAAATAATAAATTGCATAAAGCTAGAAATAACATTAACATTCTAATATCAAACTATGAAAAAAGATTTGTTATACAAATTATTAAAATAAGCTAATGTATCAAAATAAAATAATAAAACCATAACAATCAAAATAAATTCAAAACAAATCCCTCTTTCTCCTATAGACCCCACTTTAAAAACAATATAATAAGTCATCAAATTTTGAATTTCTTAATTTATAAGTATCTATTTACTTTCATCATCAAATTGATTTTTATTAAAATCACTGACATAATGAATTATTTATCTCTATCTTATCTTTAGCGTATATATATATTGTCATATCATCATTATCTTTAATCCAAATTATCTTCTATTTTTCAATAAATAACCATTAATAAAAATTTTAATTAAAATAATAACCACGTTGATAGCTAATAAATCATCAAATTTTTAATTTTAAAAGTCTATTACTCTCATCACCCAATTGATAAATCATCAAATTTTTAATTTTAAAAGTCTATTACTCTCATCACCCAATTGATTTTTATTATAATCATCTATATAATGAATTATTTATCTTGCAGATTATTTTTAGTTTTATCTATATTCTTTTATCATTCATTATCTTTAATCTCAGTTATCTACTATTTTTAATGAATAATCATCAATAAAAATATCAATTAAAATAATAACTATATTGATAAAACTTCAATTAGATAAATTTTTATGGATAGATTTTTCTTTTATTTTTTATTATTTAGAAAAAATTTCTAATATTCGGTTACTAAGCGCAGTAGCGATATGTCTCAATTGATTTTCAATATTTTTAATAGTATTTCCTTGATTTTGTAATTGATTTCCTTGAATTTGTAATTGATTTCTTTGATTCTGCAATTGTACCCATGTTTAATATCAGCTCTTCCATATACAACTTCTTTTTCTTAATTTGAGTGTTACTGTTAAATCCTGGATGATAAGAAGGTCTATAATAACATTTCCTTGATTGGATGAATTTCCTAATGGGTTCACTGGGTTGTTTGCCCATTGCTGATTTGTAGAAGAATTGTTATTCCAATTAAAATTTGGATGATTCTTCCAACTTGGGTTATATTTATTTGTAGAAGAATTGTTATTCCAATTAAAATTTGGATGATTCTTCCAACCTGGGTTGTAATGGTTTGTAGAAGAATTGTTATTCCAATTAAAATTTGGATGATTCTTCCAACCTGGGTTATAATAACATTGTTGATCTGTAGAAGAATTGTTATTCCAATTAAAATTTGGATGATTCTTCCAACATGGGTTATAATAGTCAAATAATGTTGTTGGCTATTAATAGCATTTAAGGTCTCATATGATGGTTGAACATCCACAAATTGAGGGTTATTGGGTCTATTAATAGCATTTAAAGTCTCGTATAAAGGTTGAACATCCAAAAATTGCCCAGATGAATTCTCTTCCATCATAGGAGGAGTTGGAGAATAATTCATCCCATAATGATCTAAATTCTTTGATATTGCAACAATCTGCGAAGCAAACATAGATATTGCATTAGAATCATGGATACTGCTTTGATATTGCAGCAACTTGCAAAGCTAACATAGATATTGCATCAGAATCATGGATACTAGCAACTCTTTTAGGATTTACCCGTTCAGAGGGTCATTGAAAATTGTTGGTAGTCATATCTTCTATTAATGAATAAGCCTCATCAAATAGTTTTGACATTAAAGAACCACCCGCCGCAGCATCTATAATCGATCTAAAAGATCCCACAAATCCATTATAAAAAGTTTGAATTATCAATCAATCTTGTAACGAATGATGAGGGCATTTCCTAAGAAGATCTTTCAATCTCTCTCAAGCTTCATATATGGACTCTCCATCAATCTGACAGAACGATGTTATGTTATTTCTAAGTTTAGCAGTTTTGGATGGAGAGAACTTTTGTGTGATAGAAACAATAATGATCAATTCCTTTCGAGGAAAAGCAACCAATCCACCACTTTCTTAAGAAATTTACAACCATAAAACACTAGCACCTAGCACTTCTAAGGAGCACCAAAATAAGACATCTTGAGGTAACAACTGCTTATAAAATAAAATGTAGTAATACACTAAAAACCAGAAAATTTCCAAATATTACACACAAAATTATGTGTGGAAAAAAATGTAAATTTGCAAGTGATGCTACCAACAATAGAAGAAGGTCAACTCTACATAACAATTTGCCTGTAATGGAGAAAAATGTTCACACAGCTACTATTGTTAGAATTATCATCAAGGAATTTCACAGCATTGTTTCACTTTTGCAAATTTGGCTTATTAAAAATACAGTTCGCATTGCATCACTAGGAGAACCCAAAGCAGAACTAAACTGACTTAGAGCATTGNCGTTTCACTTTTGCAAATTTGGCTTATTAAAAATACAGTTCGCATTGCATCATTAGGAGAACCCAAAGCAGAACTAAAATGACTTAGAGCATTGGGCAAGAGCATAATATAAAATTGTGGATATCAAAAAGTCATTTTAGTACAAATACATGTAGGACTTCTTTCTAACGCCTGCATTCAAAAGAAAAATAACTAGAGCCACTTTTGANATCAAAAAGTCATATTAGTACAAATACATGTAGGACTTCTTTCTAACGCCTGCATTCAAAAGAAAAATAACTAGAGCCACTTTTGACTTGCTGAGTTAAATAATACCTTCTGACCTCAAACTACTAAGGCAAAGAATAAAAAAGAGTTTTCAAGTTTTTTACGAGAATGTTTACCACTGCAATTCTCCAAAAATTTATTTCTAACCGGGCATATTTCAATGAAGATCAATCTTACACTATGGTGTAATTTCAAAGAGGGGAAAAAAAAGAAATCAAACTTTGGAGTGAATCCAGGCATAATAGGACCTCATAAATCTGCTTTATAAAATCTAAGGTTTACAAAATCCAGGCTCAAATATGAGATTTATCAAATAATGATAGATGCTATATATTTGATTAGTATGTGTGGTGAAATCAAACTTAAGAAAGTGGTGGATTGGTTGCTTTTCCTCGAAAGGAAGTTTAGCAGTCTTAATCTTCTAATCCTTCTAACATTGCGTTCTAATTCTGAATCGTAGGGTATAAGATTTTCAAGTCCAAATTTACGCATACAATTTAAATCAGTACAGTAATATAATTAACTAAATATAAAAATAAGTTACAATTCAAGTAAAAATTTTTTAATAACCTTAATTTGTCTGTTACTCTAATTCTGATTTTACTCACTCACTTCCCGGCAACGGCGACAAAAACTTGCCCAACGACTTTATATATGCTTAAAAATATAATTTAAATATGGACGTAATAAATATTTAATAATTGTAAAGTCACACTTAGCAACGCAAGTATACGTATCGCTCAAGTAATATAGGGCTCTAATGGAGTCCTAGATATCGATCACAAGTATATGTATCGCTCAAGTAATATAGGGCTCTAATGGAGTCCTAGATATCGATCCCACAGCAAGTATATGTATCACTCAAGTAATATAGGGCTCCAATAGAGTCCTAGATATCGATCCCATAGGGAGTAACTTTAGAACTACGAACTAAGATTTTAGAAAAGCAAATCTTAGATATCGATGTCAACACAAGTATACATATTGCTCAAGTAATATAGGGCTCTAATGGAGTCCTAGATATCGATCCCACAGGAACTGGTTTAGAACTGCGAACTAAGATTTTAGAAAAACAATATTTTAATCGCAACAACGAAGTTGAATTTGCTTATCTGTCACTAATAGGCAATTGAAATAAATATGTAATTTTAATAACTATTAAATAANAGACTCTCTTCTATTTTCGGCCAAAATGTTCTTTTAAAGTTGTGGATGAGCTTTCCCAAGAGTTGCCTATGCATCCTTTCAAAATTTGGCCTTATCCAAAGCTTGAGTAAGCATAACCGTTGATCTCGCCGTCGACAGCCTCGAGGGCACCGTTGGCGGGCTTCTGGAGAATTTTGTCCTGTAGTCTCGGGAAAATGTCATCGTCGGCGGCGTCGAGGGCGCCGTCGGTGGCCTAGTTCAAATCTCCGCATTTTGGTCCTTTTTGCTCCAAATTCGCTCCTTTTTGTATCTTTTCTCTCCAATTACCCTAATTCATCATTCCTACAACAAAACATCGAAAATACATTTCTTTAAAGTTCAATATCATTAAAAACAGTATAAAATATGTATGAAAATCTCACTATTTTTTCCTTTGGTCACAATTCAAGTAAAAATTTTCTAATAATCCTAATTTGTCCGTTACTCTAATTGTGATTTTACTCACTTACTCCCCGGCAACGGCGTCAAAAACTTGACCGCGACTTTATATATGTTTAAAAATATAATATAAATATGGACGTAATAAATATTCAATAGTTGTAAAGTCACACTTATCAACGCAAGTATACGTATCGCTCAAGAATATAAGATAAATATGGACGAAATAAATATTCAATAATTGTAAAGTCACACTTATCAACGCAAGTATACGTATCGCTCAAGTAGATTAAATATTCAATAATTGTAAAGTCACACTTATCAACGCAAGTATATGTATCGCTCAAGTAATGGATTCGATAAAGATGGATGTATAAAATATTCAATAATTGTAAAGTTACACTTATCAACGCAAGTATACGTATCGCTCAAGTAATATAAGTTTCAATATTTGTAAAGTCACACTTATCAACGCAAGTATACATATCGCTCAAGTAATATAGGGATCTAATGGAGTCCTAGATATCGATCCCACAGGGAGTGGTTTAGAATTACGAACTAAGATTTTAAAAAATCAATACTTTAATCACAACAACAAAGTTCAATTTGTTTATCTGTCACTAAGAGGCAATTGACATAAATATATAATTTTAATAACTATTAAATAACGAATGATACTAATGAGGGTTTAAATGTGATATTCAATAATACACTGAAAACATCATTCTCTTTGTCAAGAAATTATAGTGAATTGATAAAGTGAATCAGTTCAATTTTAATCCTTCTCCTTGTCAAGAAATTATAGTGAATGAATAAAGTGAATTGGTTAAAATTATATTGTGTCAAATAAGAGCATACATATTCTTTACCCTTTCGTCCAGGAATAAAGAACATTGACTAATCCTACGCTTGTTTACTGAATCTGCGGCTAGGCTGAGAGGATACCGGCTCTCACTTTGGAGCTCCCGCGTTCTCCTCGGCTGAGGGCTAACATCTACACTTCAGCACCCAAACGATAGGACCGAATTGGAGATTTTAGTTTGTCACTCTAAAATCTCTAATCCTACGCCCGATAATATTATTTCCCTATTTATTTGCACCCAACCTCTAAGGGCTTTGACCTCCCTGAATCTTGGATGTAGTCTTCACTTTAGTTGTAAAACTCAACATATTTTAACAAATNCTCAACATATTTTAGCAAATCAATTGGCCAAATTGAAAGTAAATTAAGATCGAAGTGAAAAGATCATCACAATTTCTTAAACATTTTCATGGCTTCACCAATTTAATTCACCATTTCACAAATCTTGAGACTAGGAGAAAGACAAAGAATACTACTCAGATCTCATGGGGAAAACACAATAAAACTCGAAATTCATATATAAAATCAAAGTCATACAAACTACAACAAATAAATAACTTTTCTCTAATTTCTCCCAAAGAAAACTCCTTAAAGTTCCTCCGAATCTCTTCCTTTCTTTACAACACACATAATTCCTCTTTGAAGTAGCAAGGAGGAAGAAATCTCTCACTTTCCCTCCACTCTTACAATCTTAAAGAGTTCCTCACAATATTGGAACCTTTCTAACCTCTATGAACTCTCTCTAGCACCTCCTAGAAGAATTCTCACTAATATTGGAATTTTTCTAATCTCTAGGAACTCTCCTAGCACTTCCTTTACTCCCTATATTCTTTCCCTCCTATTGGAACCTTTCTAACATCCAGAAACTCTCTCTAGCACTTCCCCCTCTTCCAAACTCCTTCGACTCCTCCAATTTTTGCCTAAAATACTCTTTTAAAGTCATGGATGAGCTTTCCCAGGAGTTTCCTAAGCATCTTTTCAAAATTTTGCCTTATCCAAAGCCTGATTGGGCATAACCGCCGAGGTTGTCGCCGGCGGCCTCGAGGGCGCCGTCGGCGAACCTTCATAATAAATTAATTCTGGAGTTTCGAGAAAATCTCGCCGTTGGCGTGGTTGATGGCGCCGTCGGCGCCCTAGTTCAATTCTGCACATTTTGGTCCTTTTCACTCCAAATTCACTCATTTTTGCATCTTTTTGCTCCAATGACCATAATTCATCATTCCTACAACAAAACATCAAAAATACCTTTCTTTAAAATGCAATATCATCAAAAACAATATAAAATAGGTATGAAAATCTCAATACTAAACCCTAAACCCTAAACCTAAACCCTAAAATTTTCTCCTTCATGGACAGATTATCGAGGTACAAACAAATCAAGATGGCTCCAGAAGATGCATCACTTACAGCCTTCAGAACACTGATCGGATCTTCTGCTACACAGTGATGCCGTTTGGGTTGAAGAATGTCAGAGCAACATATCATCAAGCTATGACAAACATCTTTGACGACGTCATTCATAACCAAGTGGAATGTTACGTGGATGATTTGGTTGTCAAAAGTAAATAGAAAATATACCATTTGTACGATTTGAGGATCGTGTTCGAACTATTATGACAGTACGACCTTAAGATGAATCCCTTAAAGTGAGCTTTCGGCTTTACCTCTGGGAAATTTCTAGGATTTGTTGTCTGTTATTGAGGTATTGATATTGACCCAAATAAGATTAAAGCTATCTTAGAAATGCCTCCACCCTAAACCTTGGAACAACTACGTTCCTTCCAAGGAAAGTTGGCATATCTGAGACGCTTTATTTCTAATCTCTCAGGTAGGTGTTAGCCCTTCTCGACATTAGTTAAAAAGGACGCCAAATTTGTTTGGGAAGAGAAATGACATCGGGCTTTTGAGGACGTTAAGCAATATTTAATGACACCCTCTGTCTTGGAAGCCCCTATCCCAGTGAGAGCTTTGATACTTTATACTGCAGCCTTAGATGACTCTCTTGGAGCACTCTTAGCCCAAGTTAATGACGAGGGTAAAGAAAACGCTCTACTACTTGAGTCTTCATCTAATTACAATGAAGATAAGGTATCCACCTATTGAGAAACATTATCTACCTTTGATTTTTGCCTCCCAGAAGCTCAGACACTACATGCTTTCTCATAGGATTACCCTAATTTTGAAAATCAATCCGTTGCAATATATGATGACCCGACCCACACTCTATGGACGTCTAGCTAGATGGTCGATGATTTTGTTACAATTTGATATAACTTTTGTTCCCCTTTGTGCAATTAAGAGATAAATTTTAGAAGATTTTAACGCTGCACACCCACTTCCAGCTGGGTCCCTTCTTAATGACAAACTACCAGATGAACAGATATTATATATAAAATTCTCCTGTGCGCAACGCTGGAGTTGTACTTTGACAGAGCTTCGTCAGCCAGAAAAAACAAAGAATCAGACACAGTTATACCAAAGAAAGCAGGAATTGGGTTGATTTTCATCACGCCAGATAGGGGTATGTTGAGATTCTCCTACCACCAAATAAAGTCATGTACCAACAACGAAGCAAAATATGAAGCCTTAATTACTAGATTGGAATTGACAATCTCAATGGATATAACAGATATTGTCGTTTATGGAGACTCACAACTCGTCGTTCAATAAGTTGCAAGACAATACAGGATTTTGAAACCAAGGTTAGCAGAATACCACCGGTACACCATGAAGCTGCTTGAGCAGATTCCTAATGTGACTTTCTATCAGATTCCTTGGGGAGATAATGCCCATGTTGATGCTCTAGCAAAACTTACTAAGGAATTGGCATGTTCCCTAGAGGATTCCATTAACATCACTGTACAAGGAAGACAGGTTCTGTCTCGAATCAACCTTGAAAATCTACACAAGCTCAAAAAAGAAGAAGAAACGACGATTGGGATTATTGATAACAATGAAGATTGGCGTAAGCCATAGATAGCATATATGCATACTGGAAAGCTGTCGGAGGATAAGTCAGCAGCACACCACATCACAAGAAGGACTATTTCGTATGCCTTAGTGGGTGATGTTCTCTATAGAAGATCATTCGATCAGATATGGTTGTGATGTCTAAGCAAAGCAGAAGCACAGAATATTGTCAAGGAAGTACATGTCGGATTGTGTGGGGCTCACAAGTTAGGACCAAAGATGAAAATGAAGATCAAGAGACTCAGATATTATTGGCCGGCAATGATGTCCGACTGCATGGATATAGCCAGAAGATGTCACCAATGTCAGGTGCATTGGGTGGTCTTACACGAACCTCCGAATGTGCTACACCCGATCGTTGTCTCATGGTCATTCGAGTGTTGGGGCACGTACATAATAGGTCTAATAGACCCTCCATCCTCAAAAGGACACAGATTTATACTTGTCACTACATATTACTTTTCCAAATGGATAGAGGCAGTGTCGTTACGAGATGTTACAGCACAGCATGTCATTCAGTTCTTCAAAAGCCAAGTTGTCTATCGTTTCAGAGTTCTGCGCAGAATAATCTCCAATAATGGGATAGCCTTCATGAGCACAAAAATCAACAACTTCATTAAACAGCATGGGATAGACTAGAGATACTCTATGATCTACTATCTTAGGGCAAATGGCCTGGTCGAAGCCTTCAACAAGACACTAGTACAAATTTGAAGAAGACACTGTATGAAAATAAAAGAGATTGACATAACAAATTATTAGAAGCTCTGTGGACCTACCGGAAAACGTTCAAGACTCCCAATCAATGTACACCCTACATGCTCGTGTACGGGTCCGAGGTCATACTACTGTTAGAGGTTCAGACGTCGTCTCTCAGAATCCTTGTTGCCAATCAACTTACAACAGAAGCAAGTACAAAACTCATACTTGAAGAATTGGAAAGTCTCGAAGGAAAACACTTAGAAGCACAACAACATCTGGAGCTTTAGCAGGCTAAGATGATACAATCCCATGACAAATTGTTCCCCCAAGGACATTTAAAATTGGTGATCTCATTCTTGTTCTCAAAAGGCCTATTCTTGCACACTGCAAGATAGGTGGAAAATTCGAGGCAACTTGGGAAGGTCCATTTATCATAGAAAATGTCTATTCAAGAGGAGCCTACATCCTGATGGATTTTTGAGGTGAAAGACCCATGTTGCCGATTAATGGACGATACTTGAAGACATATTATGCAACTTGACATTGCTTGAATTGAAATTTTGAAATTTTGATTGTTCTGGGGTTATCTATTTGGTCAAACATCTGTGACCGGGTCAAAAATTTTTGTAATAAATTAACCTCAATAAAATAAAAACTTTTGAAATTACACGCTTCAATTTTCTCTTTTCTACCTTTAAGTTTGATACCTTACTAAATTAAATTATATATCTCTGATCGGGTCCAAAAATTTTGTAATAAATCAACCTCAATAAAATAAAAACTTTTGAAATTACACGCTTTAATTTTCTCTTTTCTACCTTTAAGTTTGATACCTTACTAAATTAAATTATATATATATNTTTTAAATTTTTAGATCATTCTATTCTCCAATTGTGCTAATTGTACTTATCTGCACCCACAAATACTCCAAACATTTATTTTTTATTTGCAGTGCATTTTAATTTGTACCTGAGTTTCAAGGCTTCCCAGTTAGGCTGCTAATTTTTTACAAGTTTAGGATTGTATTTGTGCTGACGGTAATTTTCTTGAACCACCTGAAAAATATGAATCTAATGGATTTACCTCTAGTCTCATTTCCTACACCAAATGGTATTTGCAATGACATGTAATCATTAAATCTATAGTAAGAGGCTTTAAAATAAATGAAACTGTTGACATTAAATATAAACATGAATATGTTGGAGGTAATTTTGAAGTAAATCGTGGATTTATATTATTCTAGCCAATGCCAGTGTGTATGTGCATCGTATGTGTAACATGCATATGCTATGAGTGAATAACTTATGAATGCCAAGAGATGTCGACAGTACACATGTAANCTTCCCCTCACTTGAGGGCTAACATCTACACTTCAGCACCCAAACGATAGGAACAAATTGGGGATTTTAGTATGTCGCTCTAAAATTTCCAATTCTACGCCTGATAATATATTTCCCTATTTATTTGCACCAAACTTCCAAGGGCTTTGACCTCCCTGAATCTTGGATGTAATCTTCACTTTAGTTGTAAAACTCAACATATTTCAAAAAATCAATTTGCCAAATTGAAAGTAAATTAAGATCGAAGTGAAAAAATCATCACAATTTCTTAAACATTTTCATGGCTTCACCAATTCAAATCACCATTTCACAAATCTCGAGATAAGGAAAAAGACAAAAAAAACTACTCAGATCTCATGGGAAAAACACAACAAAACTCTGAATTCATATACAAAATTATAGGCATACAAACTACAACAAGTAAATAACTTATCTCTAATTTATCCCCACGAACACTCCTCGAAGTTCCTCTCAATCTCTTCCTTTCTTTACAGCACACAGAATTCCTCTTCGAAGTAGCAAGGAGGAAGAAATCTCTCACTTTCCCTCCACTCTTACAATCTCTCGAAGAATTCCTCACAAATTAGACTCTCTACACTTCTTTCACACTTCAATTTTGAGTCTCCCCTCTTCCACCCTCTTCCAATTTTCAGCCAAAATAGTCTTTTAAAGTTGTGGATGAGCTTTCCTAAGAGTTGCCTAAGTATCCCTTAAAAATTTGGCCTTATCCAAAGCTTGAGTAGGCATAACTGCCAAGCTCGCCATCGGCAGCGTCGAGGGCGCCGTCGGTGGACTTCTGGAGAATTTTGTTCTGTAGCCTTGGGAAAAACTCATCGTCGGCGGCGTCGAGGGCGCCGTCGGTGGTGTCGAGGGTGTCATCGACGCCCTAGTTCAAATCTCCACATTTTGGTCTTTTTCGCTCCAAGTTTGCTCCTTTTTGCATCTTTTTTCTTTAATGACCCTAATTCATCATTCCTGCAACAAAACATCAAAAATACGTTTCTTTAAAGTGCAATATCATTAAAAACAGTATAAAATAGGTATGAAAATCTCAACATATTTTCCTCTGGTCAAAATTACCCAAACTTAACGATTACTTGTCCTTAAGTAATTTTAGTACTATATAAAAGTTATGATCTACTGCAGTAAAGTTTTAATTCAGAAAAGTAATAAGTTTTATTTAAATAAATATCATAGTGAGATTTTCAAAAAAAATTCAAGTAATTGAATTAACTCTGTAAGCCATGATTAGCTAGTCATCAAGTTTAAGAGTTCTAGTTTTCTATTCATTTTAAGAATGACTATATGCAGATTATTTAGTCATCAAGTTTAAGAGTTCTAGTGTTGTATTCATTTCAAGAATGACTATATGTGGCAATATTAAGTCACTTAGAATATCCAAAAGATAGGAACTTCATGAGATCTCTACTAGTAAATAATATTAAGTCACTTAGAATATCCAAAAGATAAGAACTTCATGAGAACTCTACTAGTAAAAGACCTATTCCATAAATATAAGTTCAGGATGGTCCAGTGAAGCCAATTTTTGATTAGGCATATCCTCAATCTTCTCCTCACTTCCATAATTTGATTCTCCATACTTCCGTAATGTTTTTTCTTTCTTTCCTCTTTTTAATTTGGATTGCTTTCAATCCTATATATTTTTCTTTTCATTTCAGAGATTGTTTTCAATCCTTTCTTTTTCCTTTTTCAAGTGAGGATTACTATATCTGGACAGCCTTTAATGATTTTGAACTTCACTTTTCTTTCTTTAAATTTGAAAGTCAAAGCATTCCTTTAACTTATAAATATTTCATAGTTTTTATGTCATTGAGCCCCAATCTTTTCTTCTCAAACGAATTTTCAGATTCTTAATACTTCAAAATATAGTTTCCTTTATTTTAAATAATTATTATAATCTTATTCTCTTATACTAAAAATCTTAAGTTACAAAATTAATTTTCATTACAAAAATATTTCTTTAAATCTACCATAATAATTAAATAGTTACAAAAATATAGTTACCTGAATTAAATTCACTACATAAAATCATATGAATAATTTTTGAAAATATTGAAATAGAGGACATCTAACAGTTAATCTTTTTCTTTCCTCCCCCAAACTTTAATTTTTAAATATGAAATAGTACAGGTGGAAAGAAAAACTATAAATATAAAATACCTCAGTATTGTAGGTATATTCATCATTCTAAAATTTTTGCAGGCCTTCTTAACATTTCTATGTCATCTGGTCTGTAGTATTAGGAGCTTTCTACACATATAAATCATTAGACGAATTTCTGGGTAATGAAATTTTGAAATAAGTATATAACTAGAACATTAAACAAGCACAATATTTCCTAACACAACCACAATACTACTTAACATCTATTAAATTACACATGCACATTTAACTATAACACTAACTTTATAACAAAAATTAAACATCCAAGTACATAAAATAATAAAAATGAAAGTCCAAATACATAAACATACATTTCTATTACAAAAAGATTACAGAAATAAAAGTACNGACAAAGAAAACTACTCAGATCTCATAGGAAAAACACAACAAAACTCGGAATTTATATATAAAATCAAAGTCATACAAACTATAACAAGTAAATAATTTATCTCTAATTTCTCCCCAAGAACACTCTTCGAAGTTCCTCTGAATCTCTTCCTTTCTTTACAGCATACAGAATTCCTCTTCGAAGTAACGAGGAAGAAATCTCTCACTTTCTCTCCACTCTTACAAGCTCTCAAAGAATTCCTCACAATTTTTACACACTATTGAAACCTTTCTAACATCCAGGACTTCTAGACTTTTCTCAATTTTTTGTCACTCTTTTTTTAAAGTTGTGGATGAGTTTTCCCAAGAGTTGCTTAAGCATCCATTCAAAATTTGGCCTTATCCAAAGCTTGAGTAGGCATAACCACCGAGCTCGCCGTCGGCGGCCTCGAGGGCGCCGTCGGCGGACTTCTGGAGAATTTTGTCCTATAACCTCGGGAAAAACTTTTCATCGGCGGCGTCAAGGGCGTCGTAGGCGCCCTAGTTCAAATCTCCATATTTTGGTCATTTTCGCTCCAAATTCACTCTTTTTTTTCATTTTTTTGCTCCATTGACCCTAATTCATCATTTCTGCAATAAAACATCAAAAATATTTTTCTTTAAAGCGCAATATCATTAAAAACAGTATAAAATAGGTATGAAAATCTCAACATATTTTCCTCTAGTCACACATCACAGCTATAATCTTCAAGCCCAAACCTAATTTCGACAACCTCATCAAAGAAATCCTCAACCAAGCGCCTTAACTCCAGCCGCCGATCGAGAAGCGAAGGATAGAACGCCGTGACCTCCCTCTGGGAGATTCTAATGAGGCGGCGGCGGGTGAACATAAATCAAGGGTATAACCCCGCGATCACGTGTAAACAAAAATACAAAACGGTGTTTTGGGGTAATCTCTCCAAACGTGTGAAACAAATGGTTATGCGATGTTTCGAAAATGCAGTCCGCACTTTTAAGTTGCCCCAAAAGGGCCCTTAGTCAAGAGAAAATATAGAAATGAAAAATTTATAGTCTAAGAGTGTTCTTGTTAGCCCAAAAAAGAATTAACAAAGGCAATCATGTTCTCTTCAGTGCTCCCAAATTGAGAAGAAATAAAAGATAAGTCAAAACAAGATAAAAAATGGGAAACTAAAATATCAAAGAAGACTCATAATGTTAAAACAATTGAAAGACATCCTTGGAGTCAAGTGAAAAACTAAGAAGAAGATCGATGTCAAGTACATCAGCCTTGTTCTATCGACTCAAAAGCACTCTAACCATGTCAGCTCATCCCAATGTAAGAAGCACTATATACAAATGTCTTTAAAGATATCTAAGCAAATCAAAGAGAAGAAACATAAGAAGAAGACTTAACACACTATTGACCTCGCTTTCAGTCGGGGTGTAGTTTTCCCCTTCTTAGTAGCCTACGATCTAGCCGTAGGACCTTTCTGCCGACTACTCCTAGAAAACTAGTGAAGGAGCCCTCCTCGTTAGCAATTATAGACTTCTCTTCGCTCAACTTGACGTTTCATGTAGTAGTCTTGACCGCTATTGTTTGGCAGGTAGGGCTACTCTGAAGGAACTCAGGGAGCATTCCTATAGAACTGACGGCCTTAAGATTAACTCAACTCGTTGATTTGGCACCCTGCGCTCTTCGTTGTTCTGTTTAATCAAATTCAAGCTGGAATTTTTGTAGGATTCGGACCGCGACTTGTTTTTAGCCCGATCGGCGATGAGGTTGCCCGAACGACTCCGGATGACGAAACGGACTGCGTCGATGCGTCCGGAACGTCGATTTTGCTTAAGGGGGACGTTCGTTTCATTGCGACGGCGCATCTTGGGGAAAATACCTATTTAAGTGTTTATTATAATAATGAATAATATTTTATTATTATTATTATAATTAATAACTTATATTAAAACCCTTAACCTAAATTCTTCCCCCTCCCCGCCTCATTCCTCTGAACCTGTGGGTATGCCTTAGCCCTAGGATGACTCGTTCGGTCGCTCGGTCGCTCGGCCCACTCCTTCGTGCCGTTGGGGAGGTTTCGTTCCCGCATTCGCCTCTCGCACGCGGGACAGATCACGTAGGCGCCCATTCCTCGTATCCTATCTTCTGCGATATGGGCTCGATCTCCTCTGCCGCGGATCGTATCCTCTGCGAGAGGATCTAATCCTCTGCATCTCTCGATCCCTCTGCCGTATCTTCTTAATCATTCGTCTCCTTTGCCCTTAGCATATATGAGAGCTCCTCTGTGAAGCTTCAAAGAGGCCAAAAATCTTTCTAAGGGAGAAAACTCTGCTTTTTTTTTTCTCTCACTCACTTCTTTGATCTGCTGGTTCTTGAATCGGTTTCCTCCTGCTGTTGGGAGAGGAAGTGAAGTTGCAGAGTGCTTTTAAAGTTTCTGTGTTACCTTCTTTTATTTCAAAGAGGTACCTTCTTCCCTCTCCCCCTGTGCGCTGTCTGCGTTCGACCCTACTCTTTACCGAGCCCCTGTGCTTTATGTGTGCTCGTCCTTGTTCTCTGTCAAGCCTTGTTAGCATGCTAGAATAGGGAGATTACTATTTACCTCATTCTTAAACATGTTCTAACTTACTCTTTATACACTTATTGTGTGGGAATGACATTTAAAAGCTTGAGGGTGTGTATTTCCTTCTCTCTCCCTTCCTCTGTGCTTTACTGGCTTTCGGTTTTAGCCTTGCCGAGCCTTCAATGATGATTTCAGGGTATGATTTGGCATTTTAGTTGCCACTATGCTTGTATTTGGAAATGTTTATCACTTAGCGCATGTGAAAGATTAAAGAAAAAATATATGCATATATATACTAGAGGTTGGATTTGGCATGCTATTAGTCCTTTCTTTTACTTTGTTTATCCAAAGCACTAAAGTCATAGCATGTTTTCAATCCCCCAAGGCATACTTATGTTGGAAGTAATTAAGGGGGGTGGTTTTGAAATAATTGGCCCTTCTCATGAGCATGTTAGTATGTGTATTGCGAAGCTTTCATACGCTTTCATTCAAAGCATGTGGTAGTTCTGTTTTGAGATGTCTTAAAGGTATGAGAATACTGCTCTAACTCTTATTACAACTTAGTATTGGAGGTCTCAATTGTAGTCTGGTTTTCGACCCTTGTTGGGTTCGGGTTTTAGCCTTGCTTGGCTCGGTCTGGTCTTTAATTGATCTGGAGTTTGGTGAAAATTTTGGTTCGGCTTTGGTTTTTGTGTTGGATCTCGGTTCTTACCTATTGGGGGTTCTTCCTTTTTTTGCTTTGGTGGCTCGGTTTCTTATTTTGGGAAGATTTGGGTGTTGAGTTTATTGAAGCTTAGCTTTTGCTTTGGTCGTGGACTTTGCCTTATGCCTTGGACTCAACCTAAGCCGTGAGCCTTCCCTTTCCCTTTGCCTCGTGTCTTGGCTTTGGTCTTGGCTGTGGGCCTTGCTTACAATGTTTCGGAGTCGGTTTGGAGGCTTTGTGAGGGTTTGTCCATTCACTCTCCTATGTATATCAAATATATTCATATAATTGACTTGGGTTGCTTTAGCCGTGAGCCTTACCTGTGCCGTGAGCCTTACCTGTGCCTTGGTTTGCTTTAGCCGTGAGCCTCACTTGTGCCTTGGGTTGCTTTAGCCGTGAGCCTTACTTGTGCCTTGGATGGCCTTCGGTCGTGGGCTTTAGCAGTTGTCCCTTGCTGTCCTTAGCCGTGAGCTTTAATAGCTCCCCCTTCCCTTTTTGTTGCCTTGGCCGAGAGCCTTACTTGTTGTTCATCTCTTTGTAGTAACCCCGGTCGTGAGCATTTACTTGGTTTTATGGGAAGATTTTATGCTTATTTGATATGTGAGGCTATGGATTAATTTGGAGGTTGGAAGATTTTGATATCAACTTTGGGATTTTGGGAAGGTTTGCAAGCTTTATTTGGGAGAGCATTCGGTTAATTTGATTAATCTTACGTCTTTGGGGTTTGAAAAATCAGTGCAAAGTGACATTTTATGTTTGTTAGGAAAGACCTCGGGTCTTACTTTTCCAGGTATTTTCGATAGGAGTTTTTTTTTAGAGCTGACCCATTCTCCTTTTCGGTGTTTTAGATGGATCAGTATCTCCTCTCTCTCACCCCATTTTTGTTCTTTTCTTTCTTTGCTTCTTAGTTCGGTTTTCGATGCTTATGTCCGATGCATAAGTGTCCACGTATAACCTTTTGTTATACGTGAAACCATCAAGCAAGGTCGCAAGTAGTTTGTTTTGGGTCGTAGGGTGTTGATGATAAAGGCACACCGAAGATAGAGCAGAAAGATGCTCTATCCTATAACATCAAGATCCAGACATTTGATGAACAATAGGATATGGTATCCTTCACCGACATAAGTCTAGCGGGAGTTGGCTCGAGTCACCTCAGATGATTGGCAGTCCCACGCCCGACAATGTAATCGACTCGTGGACACTGAAAATTTCTAAAAAAAAATATATGATAAGTTTTGATAAACCCTTTTCAAGCAAAAACATACTTTTCTACGAAACAAAAATTGATAACTCATCTTTGCATGTTTAAAATTTGTGTGCATGTCAAAAACATAAATTTTAAAAATACATTTTAAAATTGATTGTCCACCCGACGAATACCTGTTTAGGCTGGGAAGTAGCCCTTTAGGTGAGGTTCAGGACACACTTCTAGACGAGTGGCAGGTTCTATACATTTGGGTGACCGAGTAGCCTTCGTGGACTCTCGAGTACATATACATATATCTGAGCCTAGCCCTACACAAGTGCTTGCGGTCCCCCTTACTCGAACTTTTTGTTTTATCGAAGCTTTGGACAGAGCACTTGTGTTTCTTTTCCTTTTTTTTTAAGATTTCCCCGAGATTTTTGAAGATGTTTACTTGAGTCTTTCTCGTTGATTTTCTCGAGTTTTCGGTCATGAGTCGTCCTTACACTTTTCTTCGGATTTCTCGGATGGCTTTTCTTTCAGACTTCGCTTTTTGCAATATATTTCAGCTTGCTATATTTAAGAAACAGTGGACGCCACGGACGTACATGTTCGTTTTACATTTACAGAATGTTATTCTATTCCTGTTTCTACCTGCTACTGTTCTGTACAGCATGTTATATTATTCCTGTTTCTACCCGCTAGTGTTCTGTAAAGCATGTTACACTGTTCTTTTTACTGTACTTGCTACCGCTCTATAAAACATGTTATACTGTCCCTTTTACTATACCTGCTATTGTCATGTATGGCATGTAGACTGTTTCTTTTATTGTGCTTTCTACTGCTTGCCCTGTACTGCACATTTTATATTGTATAGCCTTAAGCATGCCTCCTTTCCACATTTTACACTGTTTCTTTTCTTCGGATTTCTCGGGTGGCTTTTCTTCCAGACTTCGCTTTTTGCAATATATTTCAGCTTGCTATATTTAAGAAACAGTGGACCCCACGGGCGTACAAGTTCGTTTTACATTTACAAAATGTTATTCTATTCATGTTCCTACCTGCTACTGTTCTGTACAGCATGTTATATTATTTTTGTTTCTACCCGCTAGTGTTCTGTAAAACATGTTACACTGTTCCTTTTACTGTACTTGCTACCGCTCTATAAAGCATGTTATACTGTCCCTTTTACTATACCTGCTATTATCATGTATGACATGTACACTGTTTCTTTTATTGTGCTTTCTACTGCTTGCCCTGTACTGCACATTTTATATTGTATAGCCTTAAGCATGCCTCATTTCCATATAGGATGTTTAGAGGACTATCACCATTAGGTCGCTTGATTTGACATCATAATTGGACACCCTAGAAAACTTAAACTCATCACGACAAGGAGCTTGGAGTTAGCGCGGTGGGCAATACGACCATCTTCAACAGGAGAACATGTCTCCCCCAGCTAAATCATTCCTTTCCTAGAATTTAAAACAACAATCCATAGGATTTCGAGGTTGTTCGCCTAACGCAACATAAATCCTCAACCTTTTCGTTAGGTATTCGTATGACTCCGCTGTATGATCTAAACCCTAACTCGTTTTAGGATTCTGAGGTTGTCGTTCGTTACGACCCAAATCCTCACATCTTCCAGGCTATTTGTGCGATCGTTTCACACGAATGTAAGCCCCAATTAAATAAAATTGGCAGAAAGAAATATTTGAATATTTCTCCCCGAAACTGAAGCCAAATCATAGGGTAGACTGGGAAGCCACCGAGGATCTCCTCTGGATCTGTGGCATCCCCTAGTCCTTGTTCCTTTGTCCGATTTCGTTGAAAAGTCCTATCCTTTTGAAGTGCTTGAAGATAATTTTTCCTGATTTTTATCGCGAGTATTCTTAAGTGATTTCGGTCATTTAAGATGTAATTAACTATAAGAGCTTGCCCTTATAGGAAGTTTTTCCGAACCCAGCTTAAAATAAATCCTATTTAATTTTTCATATTAAATAGGGGAATTTGTCGGCAAATAAAACGGTTTCGCAGACCAAACGGACGTCATATATATCTTAGTTTATCTGATCGAGTCTCATCCTCAAGTCTTGTGTTTATCCCTCGGGATAGATACATGATTTGAGGTAAAACGCTCTTTCATTTAAACTATGAAAAATATGGGGTCAGTTTGATTTTCATATTTGATTTTCTAAACTTAAACCTATACGTCCTTCCGAGGCGGACGACGGGATTTCAATTCTGGTGACCGACAGCTTCTTACGGGCAACTCTCCCAAACAAACAAACAAACCAACCCCATCACACCTTTTCCCCGCCGACAATGACCACTCAAATCGATGCCATTTTGTTCATATTTTTGTGTGCCAATATCTAGATGTGTCGTACGAGAAAGAATCCAAGCACTTAAATTGGGTTATCCTATATGTCATTTACATGTCCCATTCTAAGTTCACAACAATCTTTGAGTTGATGGGGAAATTCTTCTCAAATTCATTGGCGAGACACTAGAGTCCATGTTAGTCCATTTTGTTTCTTTTCTTGACTTTTAGCACATTTTTGGGTGTCAATTTTGTCTATTTTTTGTACTTATCGCCTATTCTTTTTAGCTTTAAGCATTTTGTTTGTCCCAAAATTAGTTTTATTATTTTCTGTGGAATTTAAGTGAATCTCAATAATTCTGTCGCGTCTCCCTATATACACTTTAAAAGGGGCATGCATGGATAGAGCAAATTACAGCACAGGTTGCTTTTGTTGTATTAAGAAATTTAAACTTAGGCGGTACATGAGCGCTAAATAAGCTTTTTTGAGTCCACCACACCTAGGAAAACATTAATGGTATTCCAGAATTTCTTATATATAACTGCAACAAAATAACATTATTGTTTCCTTATCATATCAAGAAAATTGCACATGGGAATGCAAAGAGGTAAGGATGCAAATAATTGACGGGATCTAAAACTGATTAAAAAAATTTGGGTTCTAGTTGACTCGATTTTTATTTGGTCAATATTATAGACCCGATTATTATGTGTTTGGTTCAGGCAGACTTAGATAACTTGAAATCAACCTAAAATTGACATATTACTATTCAGGTTCTTGTGATTCAGGTCAATTGGTGTGTTAATCCAAAAAAAATGCATGATTCTTTTTAATAAACGGCTTATACTGATCTGGCTTGGGCCAAATATTTTGATTTGTATGATAAACATGTCGGGTTCCAGTCAAGCATATTTGGGATTGGCCATGTTTCTGTCGGACGTATGAGACTTATCAAGCCATATTGACACTCCACTACAATGAAGTAAGCTTGCTACTTACACCATAAATGGGTTGGGAGCGCAATTTTGAGAGAGAAAGAGAGTATGCCTGTGTGTTTGTGTGTGTGTGTGTGAGAGAGAGAGAGAGAGAGAGAGAGATGATGATGATGACAGGAAGTGGTAAGTGATTGGAGATATGGTGATGCATGAGTGGGAAAAGAAAAAGAGGTGCAGATCTTGTAAGGTTTTTATGAACGAGATATCTAATTTTTTAATTGCAGCGGTTGGCTCTCTAAGCCACCATTTCATGAGCGTCTTAGGCTACTTCAGATCAGTTTTCAAAGTGTTCCCTAATCAAATTATTTTTTAACAAATTATTTAAACGAACATTTTTTTTTTCTTAAATTTTTTTTCTCTCACGTGAGTTAAATATTTAGTTTTCTCCCTATGCGGGGCACCTTCCCAGAACACTTGGGAACAATTAGTTTGGCAAAACAAGCGGCATTTATGCACTCTTTTCTTGAAAATAAAATCCTTTTGAGTCAGTTCTTCATGAAACTGCACCCATTTTCTGCCTTTTCTATTGCATTTAACCAAGTCAGTTTGTAGAGTACATATTATGAATTATAACGGCCATTTTCTACTCTCAGAGCATTCTTAAATACTGGTCGTNTGATGGCTGGAATCTTGCGCTTAACAAAGAAAGTGCACCGCAGGGTGGCATCATAGACTTTGACATGAACTTCAGTCAAGTTGATATGGACTATGAGGGTCCCCTAATGGACGTGGTCAGCCTTCGAGAGAGAGAAGGGCTACCATCACTGTTAAAGATCAGCACCCAAGAAAGTTCCTCACTGAAAGGGAAAAATGTGATAGTACAACAAGATCCGATGGAGGGGACTAGTCGCCTACCATCTATGATAACTGTGCCGACCGGAGGCCTAATCACTGCTGATGACGAGAGACTGTCTGACGGACCACTACGACGAAAGGAGATGCCTGAAGGAGACAGAAAACTTGCTTACCCTGATTCCTGAGGGGAAAATATATGATCCAGGCATGAGAGAGACCTCTTCCAGCTTGCCTACCAAAGAGGATGAGTTCAAGTTCGCTACAGAGCCGGAGATACCAGGAGTTTCAAATGATCTTTGTGCGGGTTACCCAACATTCAACGCCAAAATTCCTATATGGACACCCGCTATAGGGGCATTTATGGAATGCCCGGACTGCAACGTCCTCCACCTAGAGCGTTACAATACTCTGGAGGAGTACGCATCCACTGTGGTTGGATTTCAGAGCATCGATCACTTAATGGAGGAATCATTTATTTTGTCGGATACAGAGACAACACCAACATTAATTCCTACTGATACTGAAATGAGGGAGTATCCTCGACAGCCGCTGACCGTCTCCACGACAGAATACTACAAGATGAGTAAAGTAAACAAAAGGGAATTTGAATTCTAGGAAAAAGTGCAAGGAAGATCATCAACATTATCAGAGTCCTCTCCGAAAGTGGTGAAAGAACTATTCTCGACTGCAACTTTGATTTAAGGGACAGAGGTTGAGCGGGTCTTATGATGGAAAGGACCTAGTCTGAACCACAAAAATGGATGCGTGGAAAGGGGAGGACCACCATACAATGTGGTTGTTGTTGCAACTTCACCAGGGACAGATAAGAAAATCCTCCAGGGATTTTAAGACACGATGAAGTGGACCCATTACCTCCCATGATAAAATGGATGATTAAGAGAATGGCCCGATGGAGCATAATTTCAGCCGACTATATTCCCAACAACTACATCATCAACATCTATGATGAGGGAGATTACATTCCCCCACATATAGACAATCATGGTTTTGTGAGACCTTTTTGCATGGTCTCCTTCATGAGCAAAAACAACATTTTATTCGGAAAAGAGATAGACATCATTGGCCCCAACGAGTTTAGAGGATCCGTGGAGATTGTGCTACCAGTGGGTTCAGTGTTAGGTCTTAAAGGAAATGGAGCAGACGTTGCGAAACACTGCATTCCAAAGGTACGACACCGTAGGGTGTCAGTGACTTTTTGAAGAATGGATGACAACAAAATGCCATATGAATTCCGGTCAGACCCAGAGTTAGAGGAGTTACTGCCTTATGAGCTATGTGAGGGTGGCACCTCTAAGCTCATGCAAAGAGAACTCTTGTCTTGGAGAATAGTTTAGTAGGTCAGCTCGATCAGTAGCCCACTCCACCAAAGATGGACACTCAGGAGACACCTTTTTGTACTGCATTTTGACACAACAGATATGATGACATATGTACCAGATATGCTCAACTTGTGATATGTACCCAACATGAGATGTTTTCAGATGTATTTTTGATGCATTCAGCTTATTTTACCTTTTAAGGCTTCGGCCTGTACTCAATCTATAACACCTGTTGAAACAGATTAATGAAATCTCTTTCAGAAATTTTGTTTGTTTGCTCAATTTCCTTTTTGTACGATGGATAAAATCCATGGAACCATACATTGGTTCGAGACTACAGTGAATGAAGAACAAAATAATAAAAACTTGATAATAATAAAATTTAAATAAAATACTCTTAAAAAAAATCAATTTAACCAACAAATAAAATTTGAATTTTAAAAATATATTTTGATAATCAAATGTGATAAAAATAACAAGAAAAGAAAATTAATTTGTTGAGTTGATCATCTCGATTTTGAGGTCTCTTACTCTTTGCTTGTGCAGCACGACTATCCATTTCTGCACTAATTTTCACCACATCCTCACAAAATTTCATATTCTGCACAAAACCTCACAAAAATTTCACACATCTGCCTCACCGATGTCAACCTTTTCACGAGACCCACATCTATGAGTTTATCACCACAAACTTTCTGCATTACATTCATTTCCTCGAAGCCAGTATTGAGACACTAACTTCCTTTCCACTGTCTCATGGGTTGGATTTGGGCCACAGAGCTTTCCTTCCTAATGTGACTCAACCTTTTGAGATTGGTGTAAGACCCCCTTGAATGGGACCACGACATCCAATTCTCTAGACACATATTTGAGATAGGAGTAAGACCCCCCAGAATGGAACATTGCATCCTATTCTCAACCTTTTGAGATTGGTGTAAGACCCCCGTGAATGGGACAACGACATCCAATTCTCTACACACATCTCCGAGATATAAGTAAAACTCCTCTGAATGGAACATCACATCCTATTCTCAACCTTTTGAGATTGGTCTAAGACAAGACCCCCTTGAATGGGACCACGACATCCAATTCTCTACAAACATCTTTGAGATAGGGGTAAGACTCCCCTAAATGGAACATCTCATCCTATTCTCAACCTTTTAAGATTGGTTTAAGACCCCCTTGATGGGACCATGGCATCCTACGACATCCAATTCTCTACACACATCTTCGAGATAGGAGTAAGACTCCTCTGAATGGAACATCACATTCTATTCTCAACCTTTTGAGATTGGTGTAAGACCCCCTTGAATGGGACCACGTCATCCAATTCTCTACACACATCTTCGAGATAGGTGTAAAACCCCCTTGAATGGAGCACAACATCCTATTCTCAATTATCGAGGTCAGTACCTAAATTTTGACTCTCTTTTCAGGATTGATACCTAAATTTCAATTCTAATCTCTAGGTTAGCACCAAAATACTGATTCTCATCCTCTGAAAACATTTGAAACTTGATAATTACAAGCTCACTCTCCATTCCCCGGTGAGAGTTCCTATTCTTTGATTTCAATCAGATATGCACTTGCTAATTCCCCAGCGGGAACAACTAGCACTCAAATTCTACACTCCTATGGTTTTTGACTTAGGAGCATGTATTGGTTTTGTTGATTTTGTCGGTCAATGCCAATACGCGCGCTGTGCTTGCCCAGCACACCACACCTATTGGGGTTCCATTTGTTGACCTTACTTTTTGTTCAGGTTTAGTTTTCCCTCTTTAGTAGCCTAGGGTCTATCCATAGGACTTTCCTATTGACTATTCCTATAAAACTAGAAAAGGAGACCTCACCATTAGATACTATAAACTCCTTTTTGCTCAACTTAAAGTTCCACATATTGATCCTAACCTCTAGCACTTAGTAGGTGGAGTCAGTGCGAAAGATCTTAAGGAGGGTCCTCATAGGATTGCTTGACCTTAGAAATGACTCTGGGTGTTGGTTCGGAGTTAGGTCACTCACTTGCACTCACTTTCACCCACAATCACTCACAATCCTAAAACCCAAATTGTTGACTTTGATCCCTTGATCCTTTAAGAGACTCAGACCCACTAGCCCTATGCTAGGGTTTAGCTAAGACCACTACATACAAAACCCAAATGGGGATTTCATTGTTCTATAGCTTATATAGGGTGGTTGGTACCCCAATTCTACCAAAATATCCAAATTGGTCTTTTGCCCCTAAATCCACTCAAATTACCTAAATGCCCTTGAGACCCCAAATTTGACCAAAATCCTCAAATTCACCCAAAATACCCAAATGTGTTCAAAAATAATTTCAACCATTTCAAAATACCCAAATTACCCAAAACCATCCAAAAATTCTAAAATTACCAAAATACCCCAAAAATTGCCAAAATTACAAAAATAACCTTGGCACCCTACAATTTCCCAAAACATCAATCACTCCAAATGTCTCCAAAATCAATTTGGACCCTCCAATTGGACACAATTTGACCAATTTGATCATTTTGACCAAAACCCCCAAATTGTCTTTAAAGGCCCAATTTTCCCAAATTCACCTCAAATGTCCATCAATTTGAGCCCAATTCCATTCAATTTTAAGTCTAAAATCAAATTAATCTTTCATATAACCAGTGTAAACCAAACCTATGCCTACTTAGCCCATGCTTTGAGCTCAATTTTGATCTAAGTCAAACCCTCAATTTTGTTCATATGGCATAATCTCGCCTAATTGAACCTCATAGCCTACTTAATTTGCCCCAATTTGAAACCTAAACTCTTCATAACAATCCTACACATAAAATTTGACCCTCAATTGGCCTTGGTAAGGCCTCAATTGCACTCCATTTTGACTTAAATCCAAAAATCCTCAAATTTTCCCCAAATTGGCTGTCTCCAAATTCCACCAACTTGAATGCCCTAAATCCAAAATTGCCACACAATTTATGTTGAAAAATCTTCATGAAATTCCTATGGACCATTTACAACCATCAATTTGAACTTTGCCCAACCTAGACCCAAGCCTAGTCCAACATGTCAAAATTGACCAAAATCCCAAAATCCTTCAAATTGAGCTTCTAATGGAACTCAAAATCATTTCAATCCTTTACCAAAAATCTTCATGTCAATCATTTACAAAATGTTGATCAATAAATTGAGCTCAAAGCCATGGCTAGCCTAACCCAAACTAAAATTTTAGCCATTTGGACCCAAATTGAACCCATACACCAAAATTAACTTCGTCATGCCTAAGCCAACAAATTGATGACACCATAGCCACCAAGTGCACCATATGGACCAGACTAGACCCACCTAAACTAGCCAAAATGAGCTATGGACCAATGGTCCCTTGATTTAATGGATTTCACCCCATATTTGGCATAAACTTGAAATATCTACTTCATCTCTACTTACCATTGGGAGTTAACCATCAATAAGCACCCCTTGACCTTCCTGAGCCAAGAAGTGACTGAACCCAGGCTAGCCACCTCCTCAGCCTCTGGAAATAACCAGCCTAAGGGAGCCCCAAGTGGCAAAAACCAAAAGTTGAACCTCCCTGACTTGGCTCACTCCCATTGGCCATTAGTACTTTTCTTCCCTCCACCTTAACAAACTTTAGCACCCAACTCCAAGACCTGAGCTCCACCAGATAGCCATGGCTTTAAATGGAGCTCTCTACGGCCAAAGAGAAGAGTGCTTGGAACCTTAAGGAAACTCTACCAAAATCTCACCAGAGCTTCTCCATACCATTCCAAGTGCAATACCCTTGCTCTCAGCCACTGATAGCCACCCCACAGAGCTAATTTATGCACTGAAATTTGCCCTAAAACCAGGACAGATCTCTCCACACCTCCAAAGTGAACTAAACTCCAATTAATTGTGCACACATCATCCCCACAGTGAAAGAAGTTGATTCCCCACAAAATCCCCCTCCCAAACAGCCTATAACCTAGCTATAGATCAACACCTGAAAACCGCTTTGATCAAATTCATACCTAGATCTTTCACCAAGGCTTAGGACTTGATCTGGAGGTTCGTTGGGTCCAATCAAAGCTACAAAAACCATCTGATTACGGCCTCTCCTCTCAGATAAAGGTATTGAGCTTCAACCCAAAATCAAGCTTGTTTCGACTCTCCATACATATTTATTTTATTTCATACAGTATAAACCATATAGATGTGTTCGTATTGAGTAGATGAAGGTTTAGAAACAAACCCCATGCAATTTGGTTGAGTCTAGCTCGAGATCTTAAGGTTTTAGTGTGAATGGCTCACGGGTTAGGTCACTTGGGGATGATAACGAAGAGACGTCCGATCGCGTGTGTATCCATTGGATGGATGAGATCGAGCCAGACAGACTCTTGGAGCATAAAGTACGGTCTTCTTGGAGGCTATGTGGCTGGCAACATCAAATGACAGAGCGCCGCTTGGAGACTTCAAAGCTGCCTCGGATCTAGTTAGCACCGCGGGGATAAGTAGAGAAATAGAGATTTTTTTTTAATTATTTTAAATGCCTAAACTTCAAAAATTCATATATTTCTCTAGAAAAATCATAAAAATAAAAGAAAAATATCCTCTTGCTCAGCGAACAGAGGAGAATAATATGGATAAAAAATAAAAATTATTTTCTTATTCTCTTATTTTTAATGAATTAAATATACTCTGTGGTATTTTAATTCCCCATGATTAAGTATTGCTCATCATGGCTTGAACTTTTGATGGTTCATTACCCATCATAGAGGCCAAGTCTTTTGAATTTTCCAAGATCAAAGGATATTCCTATGCTTCTAACTCTAATTTTCAATCAAAAGTTGCCATTTTGGCTTATTTTAATTATATAAATCAAAATATGTCTTGCAAAATTATGGGAATAATTTTGGTAGGCTTCTTGTGGTTAAAGAAGTTTAGGAAAAATGTCATGATGTTTTGAACTATCTTGTGAATTTCTATAATTAATTAAATGTAAATATCTTGTATTACCCACACTATTCATAAAAATCATGTTTATTTACTATAAAAATTTGAAAATTATTTGATTAAGTTCATGTACTAAAATGGGTTTTCTAAGGAAACCTTGTATTTTTGTAGAAGAATAATTATATTAAATTAAATAAACTTAAAAAAATTATGAAACTTGGTTTTCTAAGCTCCTTGTGATTAGGGTCATTTAATAAAAATAAAATATATATTTTTTTAGAATATTTCATTTTTAAAAGGTATTTTGAATTAAAAATAATTAAAATAATCAAAATTTTCAAAAATATCAAAAATGGTTCAAAATGTATCTAACTGCTGCTTGGTCACTTAGAATTCATTAAGACATTTTTTCTAATTTTCCTAAGTAAAAAAAATGGATTTTTGAGGCTTAATAGGAATTTTCTATATTTTCTCACTAAAATAATTACATTAAATAAATTAAAAATCATAAAATATAAGATTTGTTTCTTTGAGTTTCTTGAACTCAGGTAAGTCTATTAAAAATATAAAAATAATTTTTGTAATTAAAATATTATTTTCTATTTAATTTAATCATTGAAATTGATTAAAAATTAAGTAATAATAATAGAAATTTGATTCAAAATATCATAAAATTTTGTCTAAGTGTTTCTCTAACCTTAGAGAACCTTTAATAATTTTTCCATAACTATAAATTTTATTTTGGATAATTAAATAAATTAACTTTTGAAAATCTTATCTTCTAAATTTAAATAATAATCTAAATTAAATCAAAATTTTGAGAAGTCCACATGTTCTCTTCTAACATTATAATTACCTCATGAATATGACACTCTAAACCCTCAAAATCATTTGAGTTGTGTTTAATGAGTTATGAGGTGAAGTGCCCAAGGGCAAAATAGTCATTTTAGACTTTGGTGCCATAACCAAAATTTAGGATTAATCAAGGGAAAAATGGGTAATTTTGATCTTAGTAAACATGTTTGGATGATTGAAATATAATGGGGTTAAGAGGTAGAAACTCACTCACCACCCTTACACAAACAAGATCATAATTCTCCCAATCTTCATGACTTGGAAGACAATTGAGATCAGATGATTCTTAAGTGATGGGCTTAAGTCAGAAAGGTGATAGTTTACTTTTCTTATGCCGAAAGTTGAGGATGGTTTGACCATTTGATATGGATATATGTTACTTAAATCAAAATCTTGATAATCACCATTTCACCTATTATGATTATTAAAGGCTTAGTAACGACCTAGGCTGAATTTCTAAACTCAATTGATTGGATTTAAAAGATGACATAATTGGTGACTAACATCTTTAAACACTACAAGCCTAACCTCAATCACGGGCACCACAGTCTTGAATAAGCTAAACTTGCCTTAGGGGAACCCACTCACATAACCTTTAAACGAAACATCAATTGATTAATCGAGTATCCTATCCTTGAGATAATTAAATTGTCAAGTTTCACTGAGCAATGGAGTAGCCACACTCTAGCCTCGGATGATTAATGGAACGAGATGATAAGTGAAAAATGAACTCGGAATATTTCAAGAGAACTTCAAAGTGATCCGGGGACATGCCTCGAGCATTTTGAAATCTATTGGACTTTTTGAAAGGGCAAATTGGACTTGCCATATTTTTATCCTAATATCATCTACTAGGATCTTTTGAGATTCAATAAAATCACAGCTTGGTGTTTGGTAACTAAACCTACATCTACTCATGCAATTTAAATTCCTTGCAATACTATATACATGCCTTGCAAGTACTGACCTTTCAGATGGGAAAACGAGAAGACTCGACAGGTACGCTTTTACAGTTTACAATACCGTCTTTTCTTTTACTTTCCACATTATATTTTTATACTTATAAAACTTGCATGTTAAACAATGATGTCACCCTACATGAAAACCAAAACTGCTAAGATAACCGCAAAACCAAAACTAAAACTAAAATCAATCAAGATAAAATTCACCACCACAATATTCAAAATATAAGACAACTCAAAATTTAATCACAAACATCACAAAACAACAATTGCAACTATATTCGAAATATAAAACAACTTAAAATTTAATCACAAACATCACACAAAACCACAACTTCAACTAAATTTAAATATAAAACAGCTCAAAATTTAATCACAAACATCACACAAAACTACAATTGCAACTAAATTAAGACGTCTCTATCTGATGATCGAGAATCCCTCAGAGGAGGTAACCTACGGTTGCTAACGAGGCTTCCCACAGTCTTGATGATCGGGAATCCCTCGGAGGAGGTAACCTACGGTTGCTAACGAGGCTTCCAATGGTTTAAATGAAATCAAAATTTAATCACAAACATCACATAAAACTACAACTTCAACTAAATTAAGATGTCTCTATCGAACGGGAAGCCCTCGGGGGAGGTAACCTATAGTTGCTAATGAGACTTCCCATGGTCTAAATGAAAGTATGGAACACATTAAGTTGGGTTTAGTAAATTCATTTGGACTAAGTGAATCCAATAGAAATTAGGGGTGTCAGAACGAGGGTACCGTAGGATCCTAATCGGTGTCTCTTTGATCAACTTTAACATGTCCCATAACATTTAATGACCATTACCATAGGGACATCTGATTTGACACTATAGTCTGATATACTAGAAAACTTAAACTCGTCATAGCGAGGAGCTTGGAGCTAACACTGTGGGCAGCACAGCCACCTTCAACAATAGGTGGATCTACAAAAACATATCTTTCCTTAGAATTAAATAACCAAGTCATAGGACTTCAAGTTTGTTTGCTTAGGCAACATAAATCCTCAACCTTTTCTTTAGGCTTTTGTACAACTCTGCTGTACAATATAAGCCCTCATCTTAGGATTGCGAGGTTGTTGTTTGTCACGACCTAAATCCTCACATCTTCTAGTCTATTTATGTGATTGTTTCACATAAATGTAAGTCCTAAAACAAATAAAATTGGCAGGATGAAATATTTAAATAATTCCTCCTCAAATGTGAAACCAAACAATAAGATAGACTGGGAAGTCACTGAGGTTCTCCTCCGGATCTATGACATCCCCTAGTTCTTCCTCCTTTAGATTTTACAACAAAATGTTCCAAATTTGAACCATTCCCCTTTCACACATCTTTATCCAAAATCGTTGAAAAGTCCTTTCCTTTTGACTTCTTTGAAGATAACATTTCCTGATTTTTATCGAGAGTTTTCTTGAGTGGCTTCGGTCATTTAAGATGTAATTAACTATAGGGATTTGCCCTTGTAGGAAGTTTTTTTCGAACCCAGCTTAATATAAACCACCTATTTAATTCTTCATATTAAATAGAAGAATTTGTCGGCAAATAAAATGGTTTCACAGACCAAACGGATGTCATATATTTCTTAGTTTATTTGATTGAGCCTAATCCTTAAGTCTTATGTTTATCCTTCGGGATAGATACGGGGTTCGAGGTGTAGTGCTCTGTCATTTAAACTATGAAAGATATGAGGTCAGTTTGATTTCATATCTTTCTAAACTTATATATATATATATATATATATATANCGACCGCTTCCAACGGGCAACTCAACCAAAATAGTGTCGACAAAGCCCTAACCTATTTTAGGATTCCGAGTTTATCGTTCGTCGCGACCTAAATCCTCACATCTTCCAGGCTATTTATGTGATTATTTCACACGAATGTAAGTCCTAATTAATAAAAAAAGCAGGATAAAACGTTTAAATATGTCTCCTCTAAATTGAAACCAAACCATATAATAACTTGGGAAGTTACTGATGTTCTCCTCAGGATCCATGATATCCCCTAGTTCTTCTTCTTTTGGATTCTAAAGATAAATATTCCAAATTTTAGCCATTCCCATTTCACACTTCTTTATTTGATCTTTTGAAAAGTCCTATCCCTTGAAATCCTTTAAGACAATATTCCCTGATTTTTATTGAGAGTTTTCTTATGTGACTTCGGTTATCTAAGAAGTAATTAACTATAGGGGTTTGCTCTTATAGGAAACTTTCAAGTACCAAGCTTAATATAAAACCTATTTAATTTTTTGTATTAAATAGGGGAACTTGTCGGTCAACATAAAAAATGGTTTTTCACAGACTTAAAAGGATATCATAAATTCTTTAGTTTATTTAATCAAGCCCTTACCAGTAAGTAGTGTATTTATCTTTTGGGATAGATGCATTGCTTGTGGCATTAGATTTGTTTATTTAAACTAATGAGGATATGAGATTGGTCCGATCTTATATTTTCAAAATTTAAGATACTACTTTTTCCCAAATTATATATATAAATTAATTAAACCGAGTATCAGGATATCCATTCCGGCAACCAACAAATTCAAATTTGGTGATTGACAGTGTGATGTGATGTATATTCAAGTATAGTGAACCAGAAGAGTGGTGTGAGTTCAATGGGTTGTTTTTTTAGATTAGCTGAAGCGGAGGAGGAAGAGTGCGTGTGATATATTTTTTTGTAGTCATGAAATGAGGAGACTGATGTGTGTTGGGTTCAGTTTTTATAAGGGTAAGGGCCAGACCTAAGTAGTGATTAGTGCTCAATTTAGGGTGATATATGGGATAAGGAAGGACAGAGGGTCTACGTTACAGGAAGAAATGCGATGGGGAAGGAGAGAGGGTCTCAATTATGAGAAGAAATAGGGGATAGAAGGAGAGTGGGAGTCAATTATGGGAAAAATATAGGGTAGAGGAAGGAATATATACCAAGGTATGGTCAAAATTAAGAATAAGAGAAAAAATCCATCAAAATTTCCCTGTACATCATGCACGATCCAATTGAAATGATAAGGGATGGAAATTTATGGGTTTCCTTGGTGAGTCTTATTTGGATGAAGTATTCAACCCTTATTCCTGCTTAAAGTGTTCTCTCCATGTTTCCTTACCTTGAATTTGCCTTGGTTGTAAGATAAAAGGATGAGGGATGTAGCTCTCGGTTTGGATGGGAGAAGAGAGGAGAGGGGCTCAGTTTGTGGAGTGAAGAGGAGAGGACAGGGAGATGAGAGGGGAGAAAAGGGAGTGGTTTTTTATTTGTAGAGGAGAGGGATAACTGGTCGTGAGAGATTAAGAGGAAGATGGGGATTTTTGGCCAAGAAGGGGGTTTTAAGTAGAGGGAAGAAAGGGATGGAAAAGTTAGGGATGAGCAGAGGGAAATTTAAAATGAGGAGAAAATTTTTAAATTCAAATATTTAGTTATGGTGAATACTGTGTAATGCACAAATATGCCTCATTTTGAAGAGAAAAATGTAAAGTGTTCGTTGGTTCAACTGTTTTGATAAAAGGTTGACTCTAGCTCAAGATAACTCAAGATAAATTGTTTAGGTGGTAAAAAGGTGGTTATGAGGAAAAAAATATTTAGGTTTATTTGATAGAGAAAAATATAAGGGATTTGGTTAAGCAATTGATTTTGGTCAAGTGGGACCCATCTCAAGTTATTTCAAGTCAAATTGTGGGTCCCACTCTAGTGAAAAAAATGATGGATTTTGAGTTGGAGCTTTCAGGTGATTTTAATAGATTAAATTAAGTGTTTTTAGCTCATTTTTGCTTTGGTTGAAGTTTAGTTTCAATTTGAGTTCATTTTTATATTGATTATTGTAATATTCTTTTAATTATTGAAATTATTATCCAAATTATCATCGGTTTAACAAACACTCAAATGGAGTGAGATATTGAAACGAAAGGGTTTATTTGAATGATTTTGATGATGTGAACGTACCTATAAATATCGTTTTGAAAAATAAATATTCGTTAAAAATTTTATGTGAGAACATACATGAAATCTTGAGTGTAAAATTTTATGCAAATGCAGTCTAATGACCATCAAACTAGTTTGCATACTCCTCATATGTTATATAATCTACAGAGAGTGATTTCGATTATTGAATTGGCATGTGGAGGACACAATAATTTTAGGTTGTGGAGACTATTAACACATGAAAACCTAAACTAAAAAATTTTACATAAAAAATTATCATACGATTATCGAAATTATTTGTATGGTCTTTATATATGATAATAAACATCATGCAACTTTCAGAACAAAGTTTCAAGCCCGAAAATAATCTGGAGAGAAAATGATAATTTCAAGGCATGTGTTGGTTAATGCAGATTCTTAGGTCAATTTTACGCTTTGGTGGAAGTTCGTTATATTTGCTTCTATTTATGATTTAGTTGATTTCAATTTTTGTTTGGTTAAGTTTTAGTTTTGTTGAGTTAGTGTTTAGCTTAAGTAGCTCAATCGAAGTTCAATTAGATATAAGTCAAGGAAAGGGTTAATTGAGAAGTAAAGTCAATAATACTATGAAGACATTTGTATTGATTTGAAAACTACAAATTATTCTAGAATTAAATATGTTGTGGTTAACTAATCACATTTATTATACAATCAGCACCTTAATACTTATAACCATTTTTTTAAAATTGTTTAATTATCAATAAAAGACGCTCAACCAAATAACACCAAATAATTCGTTTTTTTCTTCCTTATTTTCATAACGTCTTAGTCCCGGTAAATCATTTTAATTTGTAAAAGCGGTCAAAATCACTTAAAAATGGTATTTTTCTCCATTCTTCCATCACTACAAACCATATCTGTCTGCAAGCAAACATCCCTTTGGGGAAAAATTATTTCATACCTGCAGTGTCCAATTTATACCGTCGATCACGCAAAGATGTATTTCGGTGGACTCACTTTTTTTTTTAAAAAAAAAATTTTGATCAGACTGTGAAGATTGGTGATCGATGGCGTAGATCGGACGCTGCATGCATCTCTGCATGCGGTGTCTGTATGAAATATTTTTCCTTGTTTGGGGCCGCGTATTTCACGCAGTGCAGCCCCAAATCGTGAAGCTGATAAAAAAATTTCCGTTTGAATGATGCGTTTGTGACCGCTCGCCGCTAAAATAGACGGAACGCCGACCGCAGGATCGACCCAGCGGCCCGCGTTATCGATCTGCTTTTCCCTCTTTTACCCTGTGCTCTCCAGCGTCTCGCGACCGAGCAAAATGATTTCTCTGGTGAATGAGAGAGGGAAAGTGAGCGAGGCGGAGGCGGAGGCAGAGGCGAGGCGAGGTGAGGAAGAAGAAAAATAAGAATGAATACGAATACTCTCCTTCTAGGGATGAGCCGAATGCGACAATGTTCATGATCGCTGAACAGAGGAGACGAGTTGTTAGCGTTCGGCGTGGACAACAAAGCTTGCGATTGATTCAAATGCTTCCCAAATGCTTCGAGAAGTGCAGAGAAGAATGGCGAACTGGCTAAATCGGTGCACCTGCAAGCAAAGGAGGAAAGGACGACAAAAATAATTATAAGCTGATTTACTTATAATGTAATTTTAATATGGTAAGTGAAGGGTGAATTCAGGAAAAAATAAAGTAAGCCATTTTATAGTATTTAAGTTGTTTTACTTAGAATGTAATGTTAATATTATTTAATTATAAGTTATGTATATATTTTATAATATGATATAGAAATATGAGGAAATAATTAATCATTTTTCTTAAAAATATATTGTATTTTAAAATATGTAGCTTACACAAGTTACATAAAAAATATTCCTGTTTTTACTTTAGAGAAAATAATAGGTATTATTATAATCAGAAAGAAATTATATAAAACTATACATTATTAATTTTTCATTTTGCTCGTAATTTTTTTTTTCTTTAGCATTTTGGTCATTTACTGTTGAGTGAGTTGTTGAGTGAGTTGTGTATTTGAACTTTTGTTCTATTTTGAAATGAATTTCTGGTTTAAAATTATAAAAAATGTAGCTCTCAGTCTCACAGTTCTGTTTTAAAAAATTTTACTAAACATGGACATAATGATCATTTTTCTAGAGACTGTTGTCCTACAGCTGATTTCACACAGTTGTAACAAACAGATAGCCAAGTTCCTCACAGCAGCTTTCTGGGACAGCGCTGCAAGAAGCTGCAACAGCCCCAAACGGAGCCTAAGGGTCCGTTTGGGGCAGCTTATAAGTGCGGATGGCGTTTTCAAAACGCCGTCGTATCGTTTGGTTCGCGCGTTTCGTCAGCTTATCCGAAACTGTTTGGGTTTTTACACTAAACGCAGGTCGACCAGCGGCCGGCCCGCGGGCCGTGTTTTAGGATAAGTAACTTATCCAAAAACGCACAAGCTGCCCCAAACGGACTCTTAAATATTCAGCAGCGAGTTGTTATAATTCAACCGACAGAGTTTATTGAAACTAATTGGAATCATTTTATAAGCAGATTTGAACAGAACAGTTCTAAAGAAATCATAAGGGCTGTCTTTACTAAAAATGATTGAGTAATCTAAAAGGTTTTGCAATACTTCCAGATTTCTGCTGAATTTTTTCTATATTTTTTTCAGATTTTTAAACGCTGCAAAAATAGTTTTTAAGACGTATGCAGCGCTGCATACGTCGGAGGTTATTCAGAGTGCACAAGGAGGTTATATCTGTGTTATACCCCCTCCAACCTCCCTGTAACTTACTTGTACCTACTAAAACTACAGAATCACAAAAATTATTTGTACGTTACAAGTAGGTTAAAGAGATGTTACAGGAGGTATAACGCGGATATAACCCCCCTGTGCACTCTGAATAATCTCCCGACGTACACAGCACTGCGTACGTAAGACGCAAATAAAAAGTTTAGCTTGTTTTATTTGTTTTTTGTTAAAACTCAGAATAATGTGGTGGAATATACACATTTTCATTGATACGAACGGGGTTATAAATAATCCTCACAATAATCTTGTAATAGGAAAAATAATAAAAGGCAAATGATATGAAAGGAAGGGTATAACACTTAGCATCTTCAATAATTAATTCATATTAATTGTTATGAGATATAGGAAATAACGTGAAATAGGAAAATAAATATCTCATTAATTTTAAGGAAATAATTTATTTACAAAAATAAATTATTTTCTATCATAACTCTAATTCTAAGGAAATAATTTATTCATAAGAATAAATTAATTCCTATCATAACTCCTAACACTCCCCCTCAAGTTTGGAATGTATGTTAATAATTCCTAACTTGCTGAGTAGTATCTAGAATTGAAAAGAGTTTAGTGGTTTTGTGAAAACGTAAGCTGGTTGTTCTAAAGTAGACACATGAGTCAACTTTATTATTCCTTTCTGAACTTTCTCCCGTATGAGATGACAATCAATCTCAATGTGCTTTGTTCTCTCATGGTATATCGGGTTCGAGGCGATGTGAAGTGTTGCTTGGTTATGACAAAATAAATTGGCAGGATGTGAATGCATGATCCCCAAATCTTGCAGAATTGTTCTTAACCAAATAATCTCGCATTAGGTAGTGGCCATGGACCGATATTCAGCTTCTGCACTAGAGCGTGATACTGTGGTTCGTTTCTTGGTTTTCCAAGAAATTAATGAACTCCCAAGGAAGATACAATACCCAGTAAGTGATCTTCGAGTGTCACGACACCTAGCCCAATCTGCATCACAAAAGGCATTTAGTTGGGTTGAGCTTTTTGCTGAGAGGAAAATTCCTTGTCCAACTGTTTGTTTTATGTAACATAAAATGCGATGGGCTGCTTCTAAGTGTGGCACTCGTGGTTTGTCCATAAATTGACTTAAGACATGAACTGCATATGTCAAGTCTGGACGTGTAATAGTTAAGTAGATTAATCTCCCAACTAGTCTTCGGTATGATGTTGGATAACTGACATATTCTTAATCTGATTTTCTGAAGGATAAGTTTTGTTCTATAGGGAAAGTGGCTGGTTTTGCACCGAGGTACCCAACATCCTTGAGTATTTCAAGAGCATACTTTCGTTGTGAAAGCACAATACCCTTCTGGGATCGTGCAACCTCAATACCAAAGAAATATTTCAATTGTCCAAGGTCCTTTAATTTGAATTAGTTCTTCAAGGATATTTTGACATGTTCAATTTCTTGTAAGTTGTTCCCTGTAATGATGACATCATCTACTTAAATAAGAAGGGCGATGAATTTACCATTCTGGGATCGGACGAACAAAGAATAGTGTGCCTTTGATTGCATAAAATTGGCTTGCTTTAGAGCGGTGGAAAGCTTAATGAACCATTGTCGTGAAGCTTGTTTGAGTCCATATAATGATTTGTGGAGTTTACAAACTCGAGTCTCCCCCTTTCGTCCGAGGCCAGGAGGTAGCGACATATATACGCCTTCGTCGAGGTCCCCATGCAAGAAGGCATTGTTGACATCTAGTTGATGAAGATGCCATTGCTTGGTTGAAGCTAACGCAAGAAGTAGGTGAACAGTTACAAGCTTTGATACAGGAGCAAAGGTTTCTTGGTAATCTAGCCCTTCAATTTGATTCTACCCTTTTGCCACTAATCTGACCTTGTAGCGTTCAACTGTCTCATCTGCACGAAGTTTGATTTTGTAGACCCATTTGCATCCAATTGGCCTCTTTCCAGGCGGTAATGGTACAAGGGACAATGTGTCATTGACGTTGAGTGCATCAAGTTCTTCTCGCATAGCAACCTGCCACTTTGGATTACGAGTGGCTTCTACAAAGGTGCTTGGCTCCTTTTCAATTGAAAGGGCGGTGGTAAAAACACGATGTTTAGGTGATAATCTAGCATATGACAAGACGTTGGTTAATGGGTAGAAGGTACCTGTGGTTTTGGCCAACACGGAGTTCGATGTTGGGGGTGTCTTGAGGGAAGATAAATACCAACTTGATACTCACGCAAACAGTTAAGCATTTTTGTTGTTCTTATTGGTCGTGGTGATGATATTTGTTGGTCTAGAGTTGCAGGTTATTTTGAGAATAAATTTGAAGGTGAGGTAGTCTCTTCAGAGGGGATTTCGTTGTCTTGAGAAGATGAAATATTTTCTTTAGGTAATTATCGAATGAAGGCATGTCGGTGTGGGCAGTGAAGTGCGGAATCGAGCCATTATCTGTAGCGAAAGAAGGGGAAGGGAAAGTGTTTTCATGGAAATGAACATCTCGTGATACAAAAATCTTCCCAGTTGAATGGTCATAGACTCTATAACCCTTTTGTGCATATTTATACCTTAAGAAAAGACATCGAATGGCTCTGGGATCAAACTTGTTCGATCGTTGATGATGTGCTGAGACAAAACAAAGACACCCAAACACATGCAAATGATCATATGTTGGTTTTGTTTGGAAGAGCATTTCAAAAAAAGTCTCTCCTTGGAGAAGGGGTGGATGTGTTCGGTTGATTAGGTAGGTGGCAGTTAGGATTGCATCTCCCCAAACTTTTTTGGGTAAATTAGCTTGAAACAATAAGGCTCGAGCTATGTTGAGTAAGTGGTGTTGCTTTCTTTCGGCTACACCATTTTGTTGCGGAGTGGAGACACAACTTGTTCGGTGAATGATGCCTTTGTTGAGATAAAAATTCCTCAATATAAATTCAGGATCATTGTCACTTCGAATGATTTTGACTTTTAGATTAAATTGTGTTTCAACGAGGTTTATGAACTTGATAATGTATGAGTGTGTATCTGATTTATGGTTCATCAAATAAGTCCATGTGCATCAAGTATAATCATCAACAATTGTGAGAAAATACCGCGCTCCAGTGATTGAAGGAACTTGGTATCCTCCCCAAATGTCAACATGAATTAATTCAAAAGGGGTTTTCGAGCTAATGGAACTTGTTTGAAAAGGTAAACGAGTTTGCTTAGCCAATGGGCAAATTAATCAATCAAAAACATTACAAATATTCTTGTGTATAATTGGAAAAGGAAACAAGCTGGAAACTTTATTTGATGGGTGACCTAGACGTTTATGCCAGAGATTTGGAGATGGTGAAGTAGCAACATTGCACTTGATCTTTTGTGGAGTATCAAGTTAGTAGAGTCCTCCTCTTTTAGTTCCCGTCCCAATCATCTTCCCTGATTGTTGGTCCTGTAGAACACAAGTGTGGTTATTAAAAATGGCAAGACATTGTGAATCAAGCACAAATTTGCTAATGGAAATCAGATTTAATTTGAAGAAGGGGACACATAAAACATTTTGTAGAACAAAGTCTGTAAAATGGACGTTGCCTATGTGTGTGACAGTTGCAGTAGCTCCGTTAGGCAAGTGAACTTTTCGATTGATGACACTGGATTTTGTAGTAACTAGGTTGACTGAATATACCATATGATCTGTGGCTCCTGTGTCAAGAATCCAGCTTATTTCTTTATAAAAAACAGAGGCACAAAAGATTTTACCTGAGATATCACTCATTGCTGATGTACTGCCAACATGATTAGCCATCGAATTAGATTTGTTTTCTGCAAGTAATGATATGAGGCTTTGATATTGTTCAGCTGTAAGGGTGAATGGTGCAGGACTCGTTGATGCATTGGTATCCGCATGGTTGGCTTTGGGAGCAAAATTTTTCCGTTCAGGTTTATTGCCCGTTGGATTGGTCCTTTGCAACTTCCTACAATCATTGATGGTGTGTCCCTGCCATCCACAATAATCGCATTTGAGATGTGCTCGACATGTGTCTGAGGTATGCCCAATTTTTTCACATTTTCCACACTTTAAATGAGGATTTTTAGGCGTGAAAACCTTCTCTGGTTTTCGTGCATTATTCTTCACGGCAAAAGCTGAAGCTTCCGGCTGCGGCACATTTAGATTGTTCATGCCGCGCTGCTTTTCCTCTTGGAGCGCGAGAGAATGTGCCTTGCTGACATTGGGAAGGGGATCCATGAGCAAAATTTGTCCTCTTATACTAGTGTATGTTTCATTAAGCCCCATGAGAAATTTCATGGTTTTCTGGTTTTGCTGAAACTGCATCACTTCCTTCATGGCACCACACGTGCATTTAGGAATGTTATGGAGGGTGTCACGTTCATCCCATAGGCCTTTGAGCTTGGTGTAATAAGCTCCAACTGTCTTATCGCCTTGCTTGCAATCGTGGATGACTTCTTCAACATGGAAAATATGAACGCTGTTGGTACGAGAAAAACGTTCCTTCAAGTCGAGCCAGATTTCATGGGCACTTTCGTTATATATTATACTTGCTCCAATGTCTTCTGCAATTGAATTAAACAACCATGCCTTGACAAGGTTGTTGTAGCGCCTCCATTGTTGAAGTTATGCGGTGGACGTCTCTGGTGGTTCTTGGACGGTGTCCTTGACAAGACCTTCTTTGTTTTTGATGTTGAGAGTCATCAACATGGCACGACTCCAGAAATTGTAGTTTTCTCCATTCAGCGGTTGCGTAACAAGCACGAGACCGAGTTGATCTGAGTAGTGGAGAAAGTCGTTCGGATTATCGAATTTGCTAGATTCAGGTTTTGCTGAATTTTGAGTTTCGTCTGTCATGTGTTTTGGCTTAGAGAGAAGATAGATGGGGTTTTTTCATGGAAGAGGAGATGGTAAGACTCAGAATCGTGTTTGCTCTGATACCATGTTAAAACTCAGAATAATGTGGTGGAATACACGCATTTTCATTGATATGAACGGGGTTATAAATAACCCTTAATATAATCTTGTAATAGGATAAATAATAAAAGGTAAATGATATGAAAGGAAGGGTATAACACTTAGTATCACAATAATTAATTCGTATTAATTGTTAGGAGATATAGAAAATAACGTAAAATAGTAAAATAAATATTTCATTAATTCGAAGGAAATAATTTATTTACAAAAATAAATTATTTTTTATCATAACTCTAATTCTAAGGATTTCCTATCATAACTCCTAACACTTTTTTTCTATTTTTTTATTTTTATGTTACATGATCTCAATTTTATTACGATCATCATTTTTGGTGAAGTCATGATTATGCGATACTCATGGTGGAGCCTGGAGATGATATTCAATTTATTGTCACAATGATTCTAATTTACTATTAAATTTTCAAATAAAACGCACATTTTTATGGTATGTTAAATGTTATTTTTTTAGTTAAGAGAAGTTTAAAAAAGATTTTTTCAAATTATTTTTCGTTTCGTTTATATTTTTTTATTGCAGTTAAATAAAATAAAGAAATATGAGTAATGTTTTTGTGCTATATGTTTATTGTCAATCATATTGGTTAAATTTTCATTTTGAAATAATTCAAGATGAAAAGAATTGTAGTATCGCTAAATAGTCTTCTCCACTCCTAAGATTTAGAACATTATTAAATTTCATATGTTTAAATAGTTAAACGTGCGAGAGTGCAATTTAACTAAATATATATGTATACCGTAAGCCCGCCTCATGCTTCAGCGATTCTATTGATTTATAGTTTGCATTTTTTTAACTCTGACGAACTACTAATTTTTAAATCATTGTTTAAAAAAGTAAGATTACTTTTATTTACATTTTGACTTTTAGTTATAATTTTTTGAAAAAATTATGTACATACTGATGCATGCTAGAAAATTTGTGATGGTAGAGTAATGGATTATAGTCTTAGCGTTGCACGAGATTTCAACACACACTCAGATAAAAAAAAATAATAAGTAATGACACCGTATGTTTTTTATGTGAAAGCCCAGAAAATTTTAAAAAAAGAACACAGGGCCTAGTGATATGGCTTAAAGCATGCTTAATTTCCTTTCTATTTTGCACATATTTATAGATGAAATTGCACGTTAACGAAGAGTATTTTTTTGTTTTTCTTGCAGGTACAACATGCAGTAGAACTGGAATAAAGTGGAGAAGAAACGTAGCAAAGCGGAGGTGATATAGAGCTAAGGGAAGACAAAGTGACTGGCGCCTAGGCACCGCACTAAAGCGCCTTGGTGCCACCTACTTGGGCGCCTAGGCACCAGAACCCAGCCGACTAGATAGAGAGCTTGGTGCCTAGGCACCAGGCTAGTGGTGCTTAGGCACCAAAACTGCCTGAGACTGTTCCAGAAGTATTCTTTCACACGATTCAAAGAGTTATGTTGGACTTATATTGGCATATTTGGTGAAGTAGAAGAGAGGAGGAGGGAGAAGAAGGCTAGGGGCTGCAAAAAATTTTAGGAGTTCTTAGGGTAGTAACTTGTATTTTTTATATTATTGTATTGAGATATTGGTGAGGATTGAGAGTTGTATGAGAGAGGAGATTCTCAGAATTACAACAAGGATTGTGAGATCCTTTGTACACCATTTGTATTGTACTTTTTTATAATCACAATTCTTGTGGATTTGCTTTATTTGAAAATAGTTTTATGGTGCTTCTTCAATGCATTGTGAGTAGTTCTTACATTTCTCTTGTGGTGATTAAGTAGGTTGTGTAAAAATAGTAGAATGCTTTTAAAATAGGTTTTTACTCTCTAATATGATGAGTATTCTTCAAGTCTTAATTTACTTTTTATTCTGGCCAAGTGAATAATTAAAATTCATTGTGATCCATAATGACTCGGAAGAACTATGGAGAAACGATTAGAATATTCACGTCGAACTAGTGGGTGAAGCAAAAGTAGTCCATAGAGCGATGCAAATAATAGGGTAGTAATCATTGACGAGTTCAAATTGGATTGAAGGAATTAAAACTAGTTTAACCAAACTTTTCTGTGCACTAAAGAAGGTAAAAAAGAGAATTGCTCCTAATTTTCAATAGGCACAGTTGCAATTCAAAGTAATCTGTTTCTGCACGCCACTTAGATCATTGTAAGGGAGGGTAGCTTTATATCTTGATTTTTGCCATTTAATTATATTTAGTAGAATAACTTTAGGAGTAAACAAGTAAGAATAGTGGTAATTCAGTAGGGCTAGTAATGATAATAAAAATTAACTTTATTTTCAGGTTAAGAACTAAATCTAGTAAGCTAGAACTTTTCTTAAGTTTAACTACCCTACTCCTTGTGGTATCAATATTCCGGACTCATAAATCTGATATTACTGATATGTCACACATACTTCTATGAAACCCCAGTGTGCAAGTGCACCTGAATCGAGAGGTTATCAGTTTTTTGCACTATTGTCAGGGAGCTACAGTGTAGTTAAGTTAGAAGAATTTTAATTGAATCAAGTAGACTTGGACTTGAAAAAGTGTAATGTAGTCATATTGACTAAGTGTTTTTTTGTTTCAAAAAGAAAAAAATAATTAAAATTTATTTTAGTGTTTGCTAGTGTGTTTGTGATAAACTTACTAGTTTTTCTTTGGTTAGTGAATGTGTAGTGCAGAACCTGTAAGAATTCTACCCTACGACTCAAATTTAGAGCTGGCTATTAAGAAAATTAGAAAAATTGAAAAGACTTCACGAACTTGTAGAAGAAATGACGAACATTCAACGAAATAATTTAGATAACCAAATACCAATTAATGAACATCATAACGTACATAGACCCTTATGGGATTACGATATTTCTATGACAGATGAAACTCATTTAAGTATTCAAACTCCTGCCATAGAACCTAACAAGTTTGAATTGAAGCCTGCAATTATCAAAATGGTGTAGAACAACCAATAATGGGGAACCCTATCTGAGGATCCAAATTTACACATAGCAATTTTTCTAGAACGTTGCACTACACTTCATTATAATAGTGTGTCAAATGAGGTTGTTAGAATTAGGTTTTTTCTCTTTTCCTTGATGGATAAGGCTTGTGGTTGAACTCATTAGCACCTGGATCGATTAGGAATTGGGGTGACTTGGCCCAAAAATTCCTATCTAAGTACTTCCCACCTTCAAAAATTGCTAACCTAGAAATGATATTACTTCATTTTGCTAGTTAGAAGGTGAGTCGATTTATTTGGCATGAGAACGATTTAACGAACTTCAAAGAAGTGCCCACATCATGTTCCACCTAATTGGTTAATTTTTCAAACTTAGATCTATTTATAAAGTTGCCACTAGTGGTTTACTTATATTCAAGCCATGATGAGGCTTACTCTTTGATTGAAGAGACGTCCACTGACAATTTCTAATGACCTTCTGAAAGAGTAAGCCTTAGGAAGATAGCTAGTGTGTATGATGCACATGTGATGTCAATTCTAATTTCTCAAGTAGCAGCAATGTCAAGGAAGCTAGATCATTTTGGAATGAACCAAACTGAAATACCTTCATTAATTAAGGAGTATTTATTTAGAGAAATGATTAAAGATAGTACTTCACCATTTGAAACCTTAGCTACAAATAATAATAGACCTAACAATCCGTATTCCAATTTCTATAACCCAAGTTGGAAGAAACATTCTAACTTTAACTGGAATAACAATTATGATGAGGAAACCCAATAATTGGGGAATAACCAGGCAAATTCTTTAGGAAATTGAAATAACCATGGTAGTACTAACTATAGACCATCTTATCCTTCAGGATTTAACTTGAATCCACAATTTAATGAGAATAAGTTGTCGTGGGAGGAGGTTGTATTATAGATGCAGAATCAATTGCAAAGTCAAGGTAAAACTATTAAGAACATAGAAAACTAGTTAAAAAAGGTTGCTAACTCCCTTAGCAATCGATCCCAAGGAACTATTCCTATCAACACTAAGATTAATCTAAGGAGAAGAATAGTGAGCATGTGAAAGTTGTCCAATTAAGGAGTGGAAGAGAGTTGGAATATGTAGTTTGGAAAGAGATTGATGTTGAAAAGGAGACTGTGGAAACTAAAAACCTTTGGAGAATATCTCTAAAGGTTTAGAAAAAAGCCAGTTTTTCTAACTAGATTTACTTAGAAAAACCACCATTTTTATTTCCTCAAAGACTTAAGCAACAAAAGTTAGATCTGTAATTTTCAAATCTTTTAGAAGTATTTAATAATTTAACTATTAATTTTCCTTTTGTTGAGGTTCTGGAGAAAATGTCTGCTTATGTAAAGTTCATGAAAGATATTTTTAAAAGAATAGGAAGTTTGAGGATTACGAGATAATTGCGTTCACTGAAGAGTGCAACACTATTATTCAAAAGAAGCTTCCTCGATTACTTAAGGATCCTAGAAGCTTTATTATTCCTTGTGCAATAGAAGAATGATTTTTTTTTAAAAGCTTTATGTGATCTTGGAGCAAGTTTAAACCTTAAGACATTGTCTATCTTCAAAAGGTTATGATTAGGAGAAGTGTCTCTTACTACTATAACCCTTCAGCAAGCTAATCGATCGATTGCTTATCAAAAGGGGGCTATAGAAGATATTTTAGTAAAGGTGGATAAATTTATATTTCATGTTGATTTCATTGTGTTAGGAATAGAGGAAGATAAAAAATTCCAATCATTTTAGGTAGACCTTTTATAGCCACTTGATGAGCTATGATAGATGTGCAAAAATGTGAATTAACTATGAGAGTAAATGATTAGAAAGTTACATGTAATGTCCTGAAATCTATGAAATATCCTTATAAAGGAAATGAAGATGCATGTTTTCATATGGACTTAATTGATTATTTGTGTATTAGCCATTTCTGAGAAAATTATAAATTTAAACCAGCAGAGCAGGAGTTGGATAATTAGGAAGACATAGACTTTCAGGATGAATCAGAACTATTAATTATTTACAATTCAAAAATTGTTCATGAAAGGTTTGAGAATCTAGATACGACAAAAATTAAAAAACCTCTAATTCCTTTTGTTGAGGAACCAACTATACTTAGTCTATACTTATTCCTTTTGTTGAGGAATTACCTTACTCAAGGAAGTCATCTACATTACTAGTTATCATATCCTCAGCTTTAACTCATTTATAAGAGGAATAATTAATGGATATTTTAAGGAATTATAAAAAGCTTTCGGATGAACCATAACAGATACAAAGGGGATTAGTCCCTCTATTTATATGCATAGAATCTTGATGGAATATGATCCTATATCCCAGACTGATCCTCAATGAAGATTAAATCCAATTATGAAAGAAGTTGTCAAAAAGAAAATATTGAAAAGGTTTGATACTCGTATTATGTATCCTATATTAAATAGTGTCTAGATTAGCCCTATTCGTTGTGTTCCTAAAAAAGGAAGAGTGACATCATAAATGAATACAACGAACTGATTCTAATTAGACTTGTCATTGGGTGCAAAATATGTAAAGACTATACAAAGTTAAATTCTGCGACTAGAAAAGATCACTTGCCTTTACTCTTTCTGGATAAGATGTTGGATAGGCTAGCTAGCCATCCATCTTTTTGTTATCTAGATGGATATTCAGGGTATCATTAAATACCTATAGCTCCCGAGGATCAAGAAAATAATACATTCACAAATCCTTATGGAACTTTTGCTTTCGAAGAATATCTTTTAGGTTATGTAAAACACATATTACTGAGGTATATGATGTCTACATTTCGTAACCTCATTAAGAAAGAAATTGAAATGTTTATGGATGACTTTTCAGTGCTTGGACCATCATTTAGTTCTTGTATATATTATTTAACTAAGGTGTTGAAACACTGTGAAGAAACCAACTTGGTTCTCAATTAAGAGAGGTATCAATTTATGATTTCATGAGGAATTGTATTAGGAGATAAGATATCTGCAAAAGGAATATAAGTAGACCCAATAAAGATTCAAATAATTAAAAAACTACCTCCTCCTATTACTGTGAGGGAAGTTAGAAGTTTTCTGGGACATGCTCAATTCTATTGGCGATATATAAAGAATTTTTCCAAAATTACCAAACCTCTATGTTATCTCTTAAAAAAGGATATCCTATTTACCAAGCCACTTTTCTTACTATTATTTCACCTGACTGGGAAAAAAAATATGAGCTAATATGTGATACGAGTGACTATATTATTGAGGCAGTTTTAAGACTAAGACACGATAAAATATTATACTATGTAGTAAAACACTTAATGAATATCAATTAATTATAATTCTACTGAGAAGAAGTTATTAACCATAGTTTATGTTTTTGATAAATTTAGGCCATATTTTATTAGAAAAAAATGTATTGTTCACAATGACAATTCTGCTATTAGATTTCTATTGTCAGAAAAAGATAATAAACAAATATTAATTTGATAGAGCCTTTTAATGAAAAAAATTATTATCAAAGTTGTAGATAGGAAGAGTTCTGATAATCAAATAGCGGACCAGTTATTCAGATTGGATTAGGGAGATTCATATACTTATGAAGGTGAAACTAATGAAAATTTTCTTGTTGAGCAACTGTTTATTATTACTGAGTGGCATATTTCATGGTATGTCAGCACAGTAAATTTTATAGTTAGTGATATTATGCCTTATGACATAATAAACCATCAATGAAAGAAATTCATACATGACGTCGGATATTACTTTTGGGATTATCCATATATTTATAGAAAATGTAAAGATATGGTAATTAGAAGATGTTCAGTCTCAGAAAATACTCTAGAAATATTAAAAAAATATCATGATTCTGAATTTGAGAGACATTTTTGAGTTGAAAGAACTTCTTATTAGACTTTATAATTTAGATGTTATTTTATTGGTCTACACTATTAAGAGAGGTGAATTTATATATAAAAACTTGTGATAGATGCTAGAGAGTTGGCAATATTTCAAAGCGAAATGAAATGCCCCTGAATTTCACTTTAGAGATTAACATTTTTCATGTGTTGGTTTAGATTTTATTAGTCCCTTCATACCATATTTAAGGAATTTATATATTTTGATAGCTATGGACTATGTCCCAAAATGGATTAAATCAATAACTCTTCTAAATTTTTATGCTCAAAGTGTAGCTAAATTCTAAAGGAAGAATATATTTAGTAGATTTGGTATGCCTAGAGTAAGCATTAGTGATGGGGGAAGCCACTTTAGGAATATAAGAATTGTGACAATAGTTACTAAGTGTAGAATTAAGCAGAGAATAACCATAGCTTATCATCCTAAAACGAATGGTTTAACAAACATATCCAATAAGGAAATTAAAAGGATTTTAGAAAAAAATTATCAATCCTAGTAGGAATGATTGATCTATGAGAGTAGATGAAGCATTATGGGCTTATAGGAATTCTTACAAAACTCCTATAGGAATGTCTCCATATACACTCATATTTGAAAAAGCTTGTTACTTAGTAGTAAAATAAAAACATAAATCTTATTGGGTTGTTAAAGAGTTCAACAACAATATAAAAGAAGCTGATGAGAAGAGATTATTGTAGTTAAATGAACTTGAGGAAATTAGATAAGAATCCTATGAAAATATAAGAATTTATAAAGAGAAAATGAAAAAGTAGCATGAATGGAAGATTCTTAGGAATGATTTTGAGTCTGACAAGTGGCTTAATTGTACAATACACAATTGAAAATATTTCAAAGAAAACATAAGTCTAGATAGTCAGAGTCATTTACTGGTATTAAAGTGTATCCTTTGGGTGTTATTGATATTAAAGATCTTAAAAGTGGTAGAATATTCAAAGTGAATGGAAAATGACCTAACCTCATCTAAGTAGTGATAAGCCTATGATTAATGAGGTTTTAATGTTGGGTCAACCTTAGTAAATTCTAGATTCATTGGGCAGAGGACATTAAACCAAGTGCTCCTTGGGAGACAAACCAAGTTTGTTTTTGTATTTAGTGTGATTTGTTTTTGNGCATAGTTGGCTTTGGGAGCAAAATTTTTCCGTTCAGGTTTATTGCCTGTTGGATTGGTCCTTTGCACCTTCCTACAATCATTGATGGTGTGTCTTTGCCATCCACAATAATTGCATTTGAGATGTGCTCGACATGTGTCTGAGGTATGCCCAATTTTGTCACATTTTCACACTTTAAATGAGGATTTTTAGGCGTGAAAATCTTCTCTGGTTTTTGTGCATTATTCTTCACGGCAAAAGCTGAAGCTTCCGGCTGCGAAACATTTACATTGTTCATGCCGCGCTACTTTTCCTCCTGGAGCGCGAGAGAATGTGCTTTGCTGACATTGGGAAGGGGATCCATGAGCAAAATTTGTCCTCTTATACTAGTGTATGTTTCATTAAGCCCATGAGAAATTTCATGGTTTTCTGGTTTTGCTGAAACTGCATCACTTTCTTTATGACACCACACGTGCATTTAGGAATGTTATGGAGGGTGTCACGTTCATCCCATAGGCCTTTGAGCTTGGTGTAATAAGCTCCAACTGTCTTATCGCCTTGCTTGCAATCGTGGATGACTTCTTCAACATGGAAAATATGAACGCTGTTGGTACGAGAAAAACGTTCCTTCAAGTCGAGCCAGATTTCATGGGCACTTTCGTTATATATTATACTTGCTCCAATGTCTTCTGCAATTGAATTAAACAACCATGCCTTGACAAGGTTGTTGTAGCGCCTCCATTGTTGAAGTTATGCGGTGGACGTCTCTGGTGGTTCTTGGACGGTGTCCTTGACAAGACCTTCTTTGTTTTTGATGTTGAGAGTCATCAACATGGCACGACTCCAGAAATTGTAGTTTTCTCCATTCAGCGGTTGCGTAACAAGCACGAGACCGAGTTGATCTGAGTAGTGGAGAAAGTCGTTCGGATTATCGAATTTGCTAGATTCAGGTTTTGCTGAATTTTGAGTTTCGTCTGTCATGTGTTTTGGCTTAGAGAGAAGATAGATGGGGTTTTTTCATGGAAGAGGAGATGGTAAGACTCAGAATCGTGTTTGCTCTGATACCATGTTAAAACTCAGAATAATGTGGTGGAATACACGCATTTTCATTGATATGAACGGGGTTATAAATAACCCTTAATATAATCTTGTAATAGGATAAATAATAAAAGGTAAATGATATGAAAGGAAGGGTATAACACTTAGTATCACAATAATTAATTCGTATTAATTGTTAGGAGATATAGAAAATAACGTAAAATAGTAAAATAAATATTTCATTAATTCGAAGGAAATAATTTATTTACAAAAATAAATTATTTTTTATCATAACTCTAATTCTAAGGATTTCCTATCATAACTCCTAACACTTTTTTTCTATTTTTTTATTTTTATGTTACATGATCTCAATTTTATTACGATCATCATTTTTGGTGAAGTCATGATTATGCGATACTCATGGTGGAGCCTGGAGATGATATTCAATTTATTGTCACAATGATTCTAATTTACTATTAAATTTTCAAATAAAACGCACATTTTTATGGTATGTTAAATGTTATTTTTTTAGTTAAGAGAAGTTTAAAAAAGATTTTTTCAAATTATTTTTCGTTTCGTTTATATTTTTTTATTGCAGTTAAATAAAATAAAGAAATATGAGTAATGTTTTTGTGCTATATGTTTATTGTCAATCATATTGGTTAAAATTTTATTTTGAAATAATTCAAGATGAAAAAAATTGTAGTATCGCTAAATAGTCTTCTCCACTCCTAAGATTTAGAACATTATTAATTTTCATCTATTTAAATAGTTAAACGTGCGAGAGTGCAATTTAACTAAATATATATGTATACTGTAAACCCGCCTCATACTTCAGCGATTCTATTGATTTATAGTTTGCATTTTTTTAACTCTGACGAACTACTAATTTTTAAATCATTGTTTAAAAAAGTAAGATTACTTTTATTTACATTTTGACTTTTAGTTATGATTTTTTGAAAAAATTATGTACATAATGATGCATTCTAGAAAATTTGTGACGGTTGAGTAATGGATTATGATCTTAGGGTTGCACGAGATTTCAGCGCACACTCAGATAAAAGAAAATAATTAGTAATGACATCAGATATTTTTATGTGAAAGCCCAGAAAATTAAAAAAAAACACGGGGCTTGGTAATATGGCTTAAAGCATGCTTAATTTTCTTTCTATTTAGCACATATTTATAGATGAAATTGCACGTTAAAGAAGAGTATTTTTTTGTTTTCCTTGCAAGTACAACATGCAGTAGAACTGGAACAAAGTAGAGAAGAAACGTAGCAAAGCGGAGGTGATATAGAGCTAAGGGAAGACAAAGTGACTGGTGCTTAGGCACCGCACTAGAGAGCCTTGGTGCCACCTACTTGGGCGCCTAGGCACTAAATCCCAACCGACTAGATAGAGAGCTTGGTGCCTAGGCACCAGGCCAATGGTGCTTAGGTGCCAAAACTACCTGAGACTGTTCCATAAGTATTCTTTCACACGATTCAGAGAGTTATGTTGGACATATATTGGCTTATTTGGTGAAGTAGAAGAGAGGAGGAGGGAGACGAAGGCTAGGGGCTGCAAAAATTTTTAGAAGTTCTTAGGGTAGTAACTTGTATTTTTTAAATTATTGTATTGAGATATTGGTGAGGATTGAGAGTTGTATGAGAGAGGAGATTCTCAGAATTACAACAAGGATTGGGAGATTTTTTGGGGAGACATTCAGAGCATTTTGTAAAGGAAAAAAGCCAAGTATTGTACACCATTTGTATTGTACTTTTTTATAATCACAATTCTTGTGGATTTGCTTTATTTGAAAATAGTTTTATGGTACTTCTTCAATGCATTGTGAGTAGTTCTTACATTTCTCTTGTGGTGATTAAGTAGGTTGTGTAAAAATAGTAGAATGCTTTTAAAATAGGTTTTTACTCTCTAATATGATGAGTATTCTTCAAGTCTTAATTTACTTTTTATTCTGGCCAAGTGACTAATTAAAATTCATTGTGATCCATAATGACTCGGAAGAGCTATGGAGAAACGATTAGAATATTCACATCAAACTAGTGGGTGAAGCAAAAGTAGTCCATAGAGCGATGCAAAAGATAGGGTAGTAATCTTTGACGGGTTCAAACTGGATTGAAGCAATTAAAACTAGTTTAACCAAACTTTTCTATGCACTAAAGAAGGTAAAAAAGAGAATTGCTCTTAATTTTCAATAGGCACATTTGCAATTCAAAGTAATCTGTTTATGCACGCCACTTAGATCATTGTAAGGGGGGTAGCTTTATATCTTGATTTTTGCCATTTGATTACATTTAGTAGAATAACTTTAGGAGTAAACAAGTAAGAATAGTGGTAATTCAGTAGGGCTAGTAATGATAATAAAAATTAACTTTATTTTCAAGTTAAAAGCTAAATCTAGTAAGCTAGAACTTTTTTTAAGTTTAACTACCCTACTCCTTATATATTCTGGACTCATAAATCTGATATTACTGATATGTCACACATACTTCTATGAAACCCCAGTGTGCAAGTGCACCTGAATCGAGAGGTTATCAGTTTTTGGCAATATTGTCAGGGAGCTATAGTGTAGTTAAGTTTGGAGAATTTTAATCGAATCAAGTAGACTTAAACTTAAAAAAGTGTAGAGTAGTCATATTGACTAAGTGTTTTTTTGTTTGAAAAAGAAAAAAAAATTAAAATTTATTTTAGTGTTTGCTGGTGTGTTTATGATAAACTTACTAGTTTTTCTTTGGTTAGTGAATGCGTAGTGCAGAACCTGTAGGACGTCTACCCTACGATTCAGATTTAGAGTTGGTTAATAAGAAAATTAGAAAATAGAAAAGACTTCACGAACTTGTAGAAGAAATGACGAACATTTAATGAAACAATTTAGATAACCAAATACCAATTAATGAACATCATAACGTGCATACACCCTTAAGGGATTACACTAATTCTATGACAGATGAAGCTCATGTAAGTATTCAAGCTCCTGTCATAGAAGCTAACAAATTTGAATTGAAGCCTGTTATTATCAAAATGGTGTAGAACAATGAATAATGGGGAACCCTATCTGAGGATCCAGATTTACACATAGCAATTTTTCTAGAACGTTGCACTACACTTCATTATAATGGTGTGTCAAATGAGGTTGTTCGAATTAGGTGTTTTCCCTTTTCCTTGATGGATAAAGCTTGTGGTTAAACTCATTAACACCTGGATTGATTAGGAATTGGGGTGACTTGGCCCAAAAATTCTTGGCTAAGTACTTCCCACCTTCAAAAATTGCTAACCTATGAATGATATTACTTCATTTTGCTAATTAGAAGGTGAGTGAATTTATGAGGCATGAGAACGATTTAAAGAATTTCTAAGAAGTGCCCACATTATGTTCCACCAAATTGGTTAATTATTCAAACTTAGATCTATTATTAAAGTTGCCACTAGTAGTTACTTATATTCAAGCCATGAAGAGGCTTACTCTTTGATTGAAGAGACGCCCACTAACAATTTCTAATGACCTTTTGAAAGAGTAAGCCTTAGGAAGGTAGCTAGTGTGTATGATGCTCATGTGATGTCAATTCTAACTTCTCAAGTAGCAGCAATATCAAGGAAGCTAAATCATTTTGGAATGAACCAACCACAAATACCTTCATTAATTAAGGAGTATTTATTTAGAGAAATGATTAAATATAGTACTTCACCATTTGAAACATTAGCTGCAAATAATAATAGACCTAACAATCTGTATTCCAATTTCTATAGCCCAAGCTGGAAGAAACATTCTAACTTTAACTGGAATAACAATTATGGTGAGGAGACCTAATAATTGGGGAATAACCAGGCAAATTCTTTAGGAAATTGAAATAATCATGGTAGTACTACCTATAGCACATCTAATCCTTGAGGATTTAACTCGAATCCACAATTTAATGAGAATAAGTTGTTGTGGGAGGAGGTTGTATTGTAGATGCAGAATCAATTGCAAAGTCAAGGTACAAATATTAAGAACATAGAAAACTAGTTCAGACATGTTTCTAACTCCCTTAGCAATCGATCCCAAAGAACTCTTCATAGCAACACTAAGATTAATCTAAGGAGAAGAATAGTGAGCATGTGAAAGTTGTCCAATTAAGTAGTGGAAGAGAGTTGGAATATGTAGTTTGGAAAGAGATTGATGTTGAAAAGGAGACTGTGGAAACTAAAACCTTTGGAGAATATCTCTAAAGGTTTAGAAAAAGCCAGTTTTTCTAATTATATTTACTTAGAAAAACCACCATTTTTATTCCTCGAAGACTTAAGCAAAAAAAGTTAGATCAGTAATTTTCAAATCTTTTAGAAGTATTTAATAATTTAACTATTAATTTTCTTTTTGTTGAGGCTCTGGAGCAAATGCTTGCTTATGTAAAGTTCATGAAAGATATTTTTAAAAAGAAAAGGAAGTTTGGGGATTACGAGACAATTGTGTTCACTGATAAGTGCAACGCTATTATTCAAAAGAAGCTTCCTCGGTTACTTAAGGATCCTAGGAGCTTTACTATTCCTTGCGCAATGAGAGAATGATTTTTTTTTGGAAAAGTTGTATGTGATCTTGGAGCAAGTTTAAACCTTATGACATTGTCTATCTTCAAAAGGTTATGATTAGGAGAAGTGTCTCTTACTACTATAACCCTTCAGCAAGCTGATCGGTCGATTGCTTATCAAAAGGGGGCCATATAAGATATTTTAGTCAAAGTAGATAAATTTATCTTCCGTGTTGATTTCATTGTGTTAGGAATGGAGGAAGATAAAAAATTCCAATCATTTTAGGTAGACCTTTTATAGCCACTTGATGAGCTATGATAGATGTGAAAAAATGTGAATTAACTATGAGAGTAAATGATTAGAAAGTTAAATTTAATGTCCTGAAATCTATGAAATATCCTTATAAACAAAATGAAGATGCATGTTTTCATATGGACTTAATTGATTATTTGTGTATTAGCCATTTCTGAGAAAATTATGAATTTAAATTAGCAGAGCAGGAGTTCGATAATTAGGAAGACACAAACTTTCAGGATGAATCAGACCTATTGATTACTGACGATTCAAAATATGTTCATGAAAGGTTTGAGAATCTAGATATGACAAAAATTAATAAACCTCTAATTCCTTTTGTTGAGGAACCAACTATACTTGAATTGTCATGCCTAGTCTATACTTATTCCTTTTGTTGAGAAATTACCTTACTCAAGGAAGTCATCTACATTACTAGTTATCATATCCTCAGCTTTAACTCATTTATAAGAGGAATAATTAATGAATATTTTGAGGAATCATAAAAAGCTTTAAGAAGAACCATAATAGATACAAAGGGGATTAGTCCCTCTATTTATATGCATAGAATCTTGATGGAAGATAATCTTATATCCTTGACTGATCCCCAATGAAGATTAAATCCAATTATGAAAGAAGTTGTCAAAAAGAAAATATTGAAAAGGTTTGACACATGTATTATCTATCCTATATTAAATAGTGTCTAGATTAGTCCTATTCATTGTGTTTCTAAGAAAGGAAGAGTGATACCGTAAATGTATACAACGAATTGATTCTAATTAGACTTGGTGGAGAATATGTATAGACTATAGAAAATTAAATTATGTGACTAGAAAAGATCACTTGCATTTACCCTTTCTGGATAAGATGTTGGATAGGCTAGCTAGCCATCCATATTTTTGTTATCTAGATGGGTATTCTGGGTATCATTAAATATTTATAGCTCCAGAGGATCAAGAAAATAGTACATTCACAAATTCTTATGGGACTTTTGCTTTCGAAGAATATCTTTTAGGTTATGTAACACGCATATTACTGAGGTATATGATGTCTATATTTCATAACCTCATTAAGAAAGAAATTGAAATGTTTATGGAAGACTTTTCAGTGCTTGGACCATCATTTCATTCTTGTATATATTATTTAACTAAGGTGTTGAAACACTGTGAAGAAACCAACTTGGTTCCTAATTAAGAGAAGTATCAATTTATGGTTTCATGAGGAATTATATTAGGAGATAAGATATCTACAAAAGGAATATAAGTAGACCCAATAAAGATTCAAATGATTGAAAAACTACCTCCTCCTATTACTGTGAGGGAAGTTAGAAGTTTTTTGGGACATGCTCAATTCTATTAGCGATATATAAAGAATTTTTTCAAAATTGTCAAACCTCTATGTTATCTCTTAGAAAAGAATATTCTATTTAATTACAACCATGAATTCCTAAATGCCTCCGATATTCTTAAAGAGAAATTAGTCACTTTTCTTACTATTTTTTCACCTGACTGGAAAAAAATATGAGCTAATGTGTGATATGAGTGACTATATTATTCAGGAAGTTTTAAGACTAAGTCACAATAAAATGTTATACTATGCAGTAAAACACTTAATGAAAATCAATTAATTATAATACTATTGAGAAGGAGTTATTGACCATAGTTTATGGTTTTGATAAATTTAGGTCATTATTTATTAGAACAAAATGTATTGTTCACAATGACCATTATGTTATTAGAATTCTATTTTCAAAAAAAGATGATAAACAAATATTAATTTGATAGGGCCTTTTAATGAAAAAAATTATTATCAAAGTTGTAGATAGGAAGAGTTCTGATAATCAAATAGCGGACCAATTATTCAGACTGGATTAGGGAGATTCATATACTTATGAAGGTGAAACTAATGAAAATTTTCCTCTTGAACAGTTGTTTATTATTACTGAGTGGCATATTCCATGTTATGTCGGCATTGTAAATTTTATAGTTAGTGATATTATGCTATATGACATGATATACCATCAATGAAAGAAATTCATACATGACGTCGAATATTACTTCTGGGATTATCCATATATTTATAGAAAATGTAAAGATATGGTAATTAGAAGATGTTCAGTCTTAGAAAAAACTCTATAAATTATTAAAAAATGTCATGATTTTGAATTTGAGGGACATTTTTGAGTTGAAAGAACTTCTTATTAGACTTTATAATTTGGATTTTATTTTATTGGTCTACACTATTAAGAGATGTGAAGTTATATAAATAAACTTATGATAGATGCTAAAGAGTTGGCAATATTTCAAAGCGAGATAAAATGCCCCTGAATTTCACTTTAGAGATTACCATTTTTGATGTGTGGGTTTAGATTTTATTAGTCCCTTCATACCATCTTTATGGAATTTCTATATTTTGATAGCTATGGAGTATGTCCCAAAATGGATTAAATCAATAACTCATCTAAATTGTGATGCTCAAAGTGTAGCTAAATTCTTAAGGAAGATTATATTTAGTAGATTTTGTATGCCTAGAGTAAGCATTGGTGATGGGGGAAGCCACTTTAAGAATATAAGAATTGAGACATTAGTTACTAAGTGTAGAATTAAGCAAAGAATAATCATAGCTTATCATCCTCAAACGAGTGGTTTAACAAACATATCCAATAAAGAAAATAAAAGGATTTTAGAAAAAAATTATCAATCCTAGTAGGAATGATTGATCTATGAGAGTAGATGAAGCATTATGGGCTTATAGGAATTCTTACAAAACTCCTATAGAAATGTCTCCATATACACTCATATTTGATAAAGCTTGTTACTTAGAAGTAAAATTAAAACATAAAGCATATTGGGTTGTTAAAGAGTTCAACAACAATATAAAGGAAGCTGATGAGAAGAAATTATTGCAGTTAAACGAACTCGAGGAAATTAGATAAGAATCCTATGAAAATATAAGAATTTATAAAGAGAAAATGAAAAAGTTGCATGAATGGAAGATTCTTAGGAAAGATTTTGAGTCTGACAAGTGGCTTAATTGTACAATGCACAATTGAAATTATTTCAAAGAAAACTTAAGTTCAGGTAGTCAGAGCCATTTACTGGTATGAAAGTGTATCCTTTTGGTGTTATTGATATTAAAGATCTTAAAAGTGATAGAATATTCAAAGTGAATGGAAAAAGACCTAACCTCGCCTAAGTAGTGATAAGCCTATGATTAATGAGGTTTTAATGTTGGGTCAACCTTAGTAAATTATAGATTCATTGGGCTGAGGACATTAAACCAAGTGCTCCTTGAGAGACAAACCAAGTTTGTTTTTGTATTTAGTGTGATTTTTTTTTGTTTATTTTGGTGTGAATTATTTTTATTTGTGTGTTGAAGTTTAGGATTGTGATGTGGATGCACTTGTGTTTATTTATTTTCCCTGTTGTTGTGCTATTGTAATTTTTTATTATATACCGGATATATTATTATGTGTTGTTGTGGTGTGGTTATATTTCTAGACTAGTTTATTATTTCTCTGGACTCTTGTTGAACTTATATGTTGTAATATTTTAATTATTTTAGGTGTGCTTTTATGTTAATTATGTTTAGCAGCGATTTATGTAATGCAGTGTGTTAGTTTTTTCATGTTTGTATTTGTAAATGTTTGAAATAGATACATGTAGTAGGATGTACTTATATGCTAATTTTGCTCTCTGCTTATATTCATGTTTTACATGGTTATACATGTTAAAAATTAAGTTTGGGGGGGAGGGGAGAAAAATATTTTTAAAACTTAAATTTATTTGTCCTCAATTACTTGTATTTAAAAATTGTTATGATTTAATAAAAAGTTGAGGTATGTTTTGTTAACTTTAAATTATTTCAATTTGGAGCAAGGAAAATATAATATATTTATTTTTTATTCCATGTAAATCAGTCTAGACTATTGTGTAGTGAATGGTTTGACTGTTTATTTTTACAAAGAGTTATATATTTTTACTTAAGTATTCTTAGATATAAACTTCATGAGAATTATGTCTCATGTAAAATCATAGATTTTGATTATTATATATTTCCNCTGCTGTTGTGCTATTGTATTTTTTTCTTAATATACTGGATATATTATTATGTGTTGTTGTGGTGTGGTTATATTTCTAGACTAGTTTATTATTTCTCTGGACTCTTGTTGAACTTATACATTGTAATATTTTAATTATTTTAGGTGTGCTTTTATGTTAATTATGTTTAGTTGTGATTTACGTAATGCAGTGTGTTAGTTATTTCCTGTTTATACTTGTAAATGTTTGAAATAGATACATTTAGTAGGATGTACTTCTATGCTAATTTTGCTCTTTGCTTATATTCATGTTTTACATGGTTATACATGTTAAAAATTAAGTTTGGGGGGAGGGGAGAAAAATATTTTTAAAACTTAAATTTATTTGTCCTCAATTACTTGCATTTAAAATTGTTATGATTTAATAGAAAGTTGAGGTATGTTGTGTTAAGTTTAAATTATTGCAATTAGGAGCAAGGAAAATATAATATATTTAATTTTTATTCCATGTAAATCAGTCTAGACTATTGTGTAGTGAACTTATAGTTTAACTGGTAGAAAAATGGTTTGACTTTTTATTTTAACAAAGAGTTATATATTTTTTGACTCAAATATTCTTAGATATAAACTTCATGAGAATTATGTCTCATGTAAAATCATAGATTTTGATTATTATATATTTCCTTTGAAATAATTTTAAATCACTTTAGATGGTTAACATTAGAATTCAAAATGATTAAAGGTCCTCCTTAAAGTAAAGCTAAGGATAAAAAATAAACATCCAAAAGTAAGAAAAAAAAAGAGATTAAAAGAAAAATATTAAGGGAGGAGAAGCTTGAGGAGAAGCCTTATTAAAAATTGGTTTCACTAGATTCATTATAAAGTTGAAACATATTACGATCTTAAGCTTATGTGTATTCAAAGTGAGCATGTAAGATTTTTTTTTTAATTGAACATTTAAATTATACTTTTACACTATCTAAAATACTTAAGTTAGAAGCATTTACTCCTTTGTAAATTGAATAGAAAACCAAGTTTTCTTAGTCAGATGAAAGGTTTACTCATACCAGGGATAGATTTCTTCACTGGAGTTAATCTAAATTTGCTTCATGTATTTCCTGAAGCAAACTTATAGATAGTTTTAATAAAACCCACTTCCTCAAATTAATGAAATTTATTTTAAAATTTTAGTATTACTTGAAGACAAGTACCGTTTAAGTTTGGGGGATTTTGACATAAATTAAAAACATGCTTAATTTCCTTTATCTTTTGTACCTATTTATAAATGAAATTGTACTTTAAAGAAGTGAATTTTTGTGTTTTTATTGCAGATTCAACAAGTAATAGAACTAGAACAAGATGGAGAAGAAACGAAGCAAAGCTGTGGTGGCATGGAACAAAGGGAAGACCAAGTGACTGGCACCTAGGCACCAACCTTTTGGCACCAAGGCACTGCACTAGAGTGTCTTGGCGCCACCTACTTGGGCGCCTAGGTGCCATAAATCAGCCGACCAGACAGAGAACTTGGCGCCTAAGCACTAGCTCTGTGGTACCTAAGTGTCAGAACTGCCTAGGGGCAGTTCCAGCTGTTTTCTTCACATGATTCAGGCAGTTATGCTAGACATATATTGGCCTATTTGGTGAAGTTAGAGAGAGGAGAAGGGGAGAGAAAAAGGTTAAGTGTTGTAGAAGCCTAAGAGAAATCCTTAGGAGTTCTTAGGATAGTAACTTGTATTTTCTTTGATTATTATATTGAGATATTGGTGAGGATTGAGAGTTGTATTGAGAGGAGATTCTCAGCATTGCGGCATAGATTGAGAGATATTTTGGGGAGATCTTCATAGCATTTTGCAAAGGGAAAAAGCTAAGTATTCTGCATTTTTTGTATTGTACTTTTCTATAATCATAATTCTAGTGGATTTTCTTTATTTGAAAAAGGTTTTATGGTGTTTCTTCAATGCATTGTTAGTAGTTCTTCTTACCTCTCTCTTGTGATGAATAAGTAGGTTGTGTAAGAATTGTAGAATGCTTTTAAAATTAGTTTTTACTCTTTATATTGATGAGTGTTCTTCATATCTTAATTTACTTTTTATTCTGGCCAAATGATTAGTTAAAATTCGTTGTGATACATAAAGACTCGGGAGAGCTATAAAGGTATAACTAGAATATTAACATTGAACTAGTGAGTGAAGCAAAAGTGGTCTATAGGGTGATGCAAATAGATAGGCTAGTAATCTTTCACGAATTCAAACTGGATTTAAGGACTTAAAACTAGCTTAACCAAACTTCTATGTGCACTCGAGAGAGGGTAAAGAAGAGAATTGCTTCTATTTATCACTAGCCACATTTGCTTTTGAAAGTATTCTGTTTCTGCACACCACTTAAATTATTGCATGGGAGGGTAGCTTTATATTTTAATTTTCACAAGTTTAATTATATTTAGTAGAATTGCTTCCGGAGTAAACCAGTAAGATTAGTGGTAATTTGATAGGACTAGTAATCATAATAAAAATTAATTTTATTCTCAAGCTAAGAACTTTCTTAAGTTTAACTGCCTTACTCCCATTTGGGATCAATATTCTAGACTCATAAATCTGATATTATTGATACGACATGTATACTTGCGTGAAACCCGAGTGTGCAGATGCACTTGAACCGGGAGGGTATCACCTAGCCCAGTTGATTAAATCCACCATATATTGGATATTATATGTACAGTTCCTTGTCCCACAGCCGGGAAAAGGTTGAACACTCTTTATAGTTACAACATCGGTGCACGATTGAACTTGTTGTAGGAAGTGGGCAGCGATTGATGGCGATCGGTGGATGCCAGCAGGTGGTGGTCGATAGCGATCAACGGTGATCAATGGTCGTCAGCGATCAACGGTGATTGACGACAATAAACAGTGGTCGAAGGTGGTCGACAGTGGTCAAAGGTGATCAACAGAGGTCATTAGCGGTCAATGGCAGTTAACGATGGTCAATGGCGGTCAATGGTGATCGACAATGGTAGGAGTGGTGCTGGACTTCAGCTCCTTCTCAATGCTTCAAGTTCTTTCTCAAGCCTCAAGCTCTCCTCTCTCTCATAAGAGCCCTCAGGAGAGTGGTGGGGCTCTATTTTTAGCATTCTGGGTGAAATTAATGAAGGAATTTAAACCACTTTAGTTGGACGATCCTGAGAGCTTCCTTTAATCAGATAATGTTCGATGGACATTTAAGTGCCTTAATCTTGTTAGAACTGAGTGAGCATGGGCTCGTTGGATTTGTCTTGCTGAGCACTCGATTTAATTATGAACTCGCCGGATTCGAGATCTATTTGACCTTCCAAATATGCTAGGAAGTATGGTTTAATAACTTGATCTGAGCTTAATTTGACTCGGATTAACCTAGTTTTGATATCATTGGGTCCATTTCATTAAACTGGTCAGCTTTGCTCAATATTTGCTAAATTGAAGTTTGATGACTCTTAATTGAAGTTTGAATATTTTTTGCTCAATAAATTACCTTGAGATTCATGTCATTCCTTGATATTCATGTCAGATGATGAAATTTTATTGGTGGCGTATCAGTTGCGCCCTATTTTCCGGCGGGTCTAATTTCGTCATTCAAAAATATCAAAATGCGAGTAGTCTTATTATTGTTATATTTTTATTTATAAATAAGTACATGTATATACATAATTTCCTAAGTATATTGTACCCCTTAAAAATCATAGTAAGAGAAAAATCTCAACGGAGCATATTGTAATTAAAAAAGGGGGCATACACAAGACGCGTAGTAAACTTCAAATGGGAAAAGCATCGTATCAACGACTAAACATTAAATTAAGAAAAAAATCAACGACTAAACATATATAATTTATAAACAACGACCATTCAAATACAGTTGCAACAGGTAGCTGCCAGCAACTAACTAAATATAGCTTGAGTAATTCTACGTTCTCCAACTAACCAAAATATTTAAATGTTCCCAATTTTCTTTTTCAAAGTAGCTTTACCCATTGTAGTTAAATATATAGCCCCATCTATACAGCCTGACCTCATCCTTTTCTACAGATACAGAAAGTCACCAGCAAATATAATATATTGAAAATTTTAATATATATTTAATAATAATTTAAAATTTTTTATGGTTTTAATTAAATAATAATATCTATAATCAGTTTAAAAATTTAAGGAANCAAAGTCACCAGCAAATATAATATATTGAAAATTTTAATATATTTAATAATAATTTAAAACTTTTTATGGTTTTAATTAAATAATAATATCTATAATAAATTTAAAAATTTAAGGAAATAAAAGTTTTAAACTTTAATATTGGTCATGCCTTATTTTTATTTTATTTTTTTTCATCATCTCGTTAATTAAATTCTATTCCGCCATTAATAGCAAGAATGTTAAAATTTTATCTGGTTATCTGTTAGTGTGGAGCCTGATGCCATCCCGCCTCCTGATCCCGCTCCCGCTCCCGACTCCTGCAAAAGGTCGCGAAACTTCGCGCTAACCGCTCCCGCCTCCGGTGTTCCTTACGCTGCGCTTCGACCCGCTGAACCGCTCCCGCGCCCTGTTTCAGGTTAAAAAGGAGCACGGCTCTCCTTCAGATTAAGTTCGTTCGAAGTCACGGTTTTTTTTTTTTTTTTGTTCTTCTTCGATTTCCTCGGGACAGAGAAAGAAAAGTGGAAGAAGTAGTTCCTTACGGCAGAAGGAAGAAAAAAGAAAAAGAAGATTGTTCTCCCTCGGTTTCTTTTTTGTGGCTTGTGACAAAAAAGAAGCGGGGTTTATTTATCTTATAAGTTTATCTTCTTCAGTGTGCCTCGGTATAGAGTTTTTTCGGTGTATCTCGGTGTAGAGAGAGAAGAACAGAGAGAGAAGAAGAGAGAACAACGAAGTGAGAGATTCATCTTGTAAGTCGAGACGATCGATTGGTATAAATTCCTCAAGTAGTAAAATCCTCTACAACTCCATGGAAGTAGACAATTTGTCGAACCACATAAATCTGTGTGTTCCGCTGTGTTACTCTTTTCTGATACGAACTTTCTAGCTCTACATTTCACTTCATCGTCGAAGATCGTTCTTCAACTGTATTTCTATATATATATATCACAACATTAATCATCTAATTATCTCTCCAATGCTTTATGGCATGTTGAATAAAATGAAAAAAATGAAGACGAACATTGGAATACTTACAAAACGTTACCATTTATATAAACTGACAAAGACAATATAAAGGGCATTTAATATCAGCAATTCTTAGCTTTGTTTTGACGACATTATAAGAATAGAAAGAAAAAAAAAGGAAAAACAAAACAAAATATATTATGTATTTTGTCGAATAATTACTGTATGAGTTAAAATGATAAAATTTTCTTCTCATATTTTCTCAGAATTTGGTAAGAATTGGGTAAGAAATTGTTAAGGAAAGAAATACGTTTATTCACATCTCTTACATAAGTGCAGTTTTTTGTTAAGTATATCTGCCTGAATATTCTAAAAGTCACTCCAACTTACATTCAAAACTTTCATAAAATATTTTAGAAGTCAAAGTGATTCCATTTAAACAAATGTACGACTAATTTCAAAGAGATAAAGCTAATGATGTCAAGATCATTTAAAATTGAGTTGAAGTAGCCTTGAAAAACTAGCTCTTAATTATAATTAAAGCTTCCAAACAAATTTGATTGGGCATACCAACTATAATTATAAATGTTAATAGTTTAATGAGAGGAAGAACAAGAAAAGCAGCAGGCAGGAAAATTGAAAAGAAATGAAGAAACATAGATTTTGGATCAATTATAAAAATCTCCAAATTGATCCATAACAAATATACAAAAATCAAGGGACATTAAAACAATACTTGCTATGTGTACTCAGTGCTCGGCAATTGACAGAATCGAAATAGAACTTGAATTTTTAGACTTTTTTGTTAAGACGTCAGTAGGATTCAAAGTGTTGTCAATTTTCATAATTCTAATAGCTCCATTTGCAATTGCATTCCTAATGAAATGGAATTTTATGTCAATGTGTTTGGAACGATCGTGAAAAATAGGAATCGTCGTCACGTATATCGCACTTTGAGTATCACAAATTTTCATGATTGTTTCTTGTTTGAAACCCAATTCTTAATGAAAACCTTGTAGCCACAATGCTTCCTTTATGGCTTCAGTAGCAGGAAGAAATTCTGTTTCAGTGAAATATAATACAACCACATGTTGCAAGGATGAACTCCAGATGACAATACCAAAATAAATAAATAAGAGTGAAAATATAACATGGATGCGGTTTAGTAACTTGACGTTGGGATTTGGTCATTACGATGTCATAGGCTAGGGGCATCTAGAGGTGAGAAACTAGATAGCACTGATGTGGAGTCGAGATATTGAGGAATCGGCTTTAAGTTAGCTAATGTTCTTTGCAAGCACTGGGAGGGGTAAAGAATAAAGTATGCTTCTATTTGTCACAATACCTAAATTTTGTCTTGAATCATTTGATTTCTGCATAGATTAAAATCTCTTCGTAAGGAAAAAGGTTTCTCATAACATGCAAACTCGTTGTTATATTTTGTTAAGTTTTTACATTTAGTTGTTACTTTCTTTTTAGCTCTTTTAGTAATAATTTTTAACGAGCATATCATTTTTAAGCTATTATCTTTTTAATTAAATAGAATTTCTGTAAGTTGATTTTAAGAGTTACCACATTCCTCGTGGGATCGATACTGAGGTTTTTTAAAGAAAATCCGATAATACTTGAAATGAAACGTATACTTGCGTAGTACCCTATTGACCTCACTTTTGGTTGAGGTCTAGCTTTCTTCTCTTTAGTAGCCTAGGTTCTAGCCATAGGAATTTCTTTTTGACTATTCTTAGATAACTAGAAAAGGAACCCTCACCATTAGAAACTCTAAAACATTCTTTGCTCAACTTGAAGTTCCATATATTGGTCTTAACCTCTAGCACTTAGTAGGTGGGGTGGGGTCAATATGGGGGAGCTCAAGGTGAATCCCCATAAGACTGCTTGGCCTTCAGATTGGCCTTGGAAGTTGGTCTGGAGCTAGTTCACTCCCATTCACTCACAACCGTAAACCTAAACTTGTTGACTTTGATCCCTTGATCTTTTGGGAGACTTATGTAGATGGTTTCCTAGACCCTCTAGCCCTAGGCTGGGGTTTAGATAAGTCCAGTACATAGAGGACCCGAATGGAGATTACATTGGTCCATGGCTCAAATCATGATGATTGACACCTCAATTTCACCAAATTACCCAACTCAGCCTTTTATCCCCAAAACCAACTTAAACCCTTCAATTGAATTCAATTCGATCCCAATTCTCTTTAATTTCAATTATAAACTCAAATTCATCATGATTAAACTCAATTCAAACCAAGTCTAAGCTCAACTGACCCATATTTGAATCCAATTTCAACCCAAAACCAAAACCTTCAATTTGCCCCAATTTAGTCATGTACCAAAATTGACCAAATGCCCAAAATCCCTCAAATTGAACACCCAAATCAATTCAAAATCACTCCAAATCTTTTCTAAACCTCTCATGACAAGCATCCTGATCAATTGAGTTCGAACCAAAATTTTGACGAAAATAGAGTTTGACAGGTTCTTGACCCGATCAACGAAGAGGTTGTCCAAACGACTCCAAATGACGAAACGGATCACGCCGACGTGTCTGGGACGTCGAAATTACCTAGGGAGGACACCCATTCTGATGTTGTTTCATGCACACATGAATTGGGAATTTTAAATTATAAGTATTATATATTTCTTTTTTTCTTTCTTTTCTTAAATCCCTAAATTCCTAAGCCTTTTTTTTTGCTTTCGTTCGCTCGGTCCGCCCCTCGCCTCCTCTCCCGCTCTCGTTAGCGATCGATCAAGCAGCCCTCACACCGTCTGCTCCTCTCTCTCCCTTATCTCTAGATGTGTGATCTTATCGCAAGAGATCGCTTGCTCTTTGCCCTCTTCAAGCCGCGAATTGCCTGGCGCCCTTTCCCGTCGCGATCCCATCACCGAACCCTACTCCTCTCTGTGGCATTTGTCTTCATTTCTCCCGCCTCCCTCGACTTGGGTTCACAGGTAGGTGTAGGTAGGCTTTCTCCTCATTTCTTGGTTATATAAGCCTCTCTTTGGGAGAAATATTTGCCTAGTGTAAGTGTACGTACGTACGCAAATAGGATTCGTCACTGGTTTCTTTTTCTTGGAGATTTTGTTTTCTCCTCATTTCTTGGTTATATAAACCTCTATTTGGAATTTTTATTTGGTACTTGTACCTCATGAGCTCCTACATGCGGTACCGAATAAAAATTTGCCACGTGAAATTCGATCCCACATGGCTTTTCATCTTAAAAATGCCAATTTTTTATGCTACACGACCCGAATCCTGCCCACAAAAAAAGGGCTTTTTTGTCCTTTTCGATTCCCGCCAACTGAAAAAAGTGGCATTTTGTCAACTTTAGGGTTTAGGGATTCGGTATATTCTGATTTTTTGCCTCGTGTTCGCTGGAGCTGGTTCGATGAAAATAATTTTTGACGAAGAAATGTTGGTGTAATCTCAAAATACTCCTGAGAAACATAACAATGAGATGGAATCTCAGAATATTTCCGATAATAATGAGATTGAGCAGATTTTAGATGCGGCAGAAGGACATCGGCAGGTACGTTGAGGACTTGTTTGAATGCAGTTCTAGGTTTTAAGGAATAATTTTATTGTTAATGAAGTTTGCTCTATTTTTAGATGAGTTTTAACGCTAAGGTTTGGTTGGGTGGGATGTGGTGTTATTTAGGTAATATCATGGTGATACACTGGTTGTTTTTGCAGTTGCTCTCCATTTCTTATTGTTCATTAGAATATTAGTTGGGGTTTAATGTTATTTTGATAGTGTTACAATGTTATTTTGGTGGTATCATAATGTAAAGTGAATGTCTTAAGGATTTGGTGTTATTTTGGTAGTATCACAGTGTTATTTTGGTAGTATCACAACGTAACGTTACTTTCATGTGGATTTGGAGTTACTTAGGTATTATCACGGTGATACACTGGTTTTTTTTGTAGTTGTTTTGCATTTCTAGTTGTTCTTTATAATATTAGTTGTTGTTTGATGTTATTTTGGTAGTATCACATCGTTATTTTAGTAGTATCATAAAGTAACGTTACTATCGTGGGGATTTGGTGTTATTTTTGTAGTATCACAGTGTTATTTTGGTAGTATCACAATGTAACGTTACTGACGTGGGGATTTAATGTTATTTTGGTAATATCACAATGTTATTAAGGAAATATTGGATCTGCTGACTTGATTTTCTTTTAGAAGGCCAATAACATTTCTTAACAACATTTTATAGTATTATTATGGTATTATTATCTTGTTATTTTTGTATTGTAACCTTGTATTAATGATATTTAAATCTGCAGTCACCCGAGGCAGTGAAATCGCTTAATGTAGTGATCCACAACGAGAATGAAGCATATGAACAGTATTTTTTATATGCACACCATATTGGATTTTCTGGCCGAATTCAAAGAAGCTGAAGATAAAGGACTTTGTTTTTGGTAAGGCTGGTTTCAAGAAAGAGTTGAAGGACCTATCACTTCACTGTGAGGTTCAAAAGAGTGGACTAAGGACTGGTTGTCCAGCAATGATCTAATACTTTGTTGATTTACAGGGTAATTGGTCGGTAAAGAAATTTGTAGAAAGTCACAACCATCCGTTGGTGGAAGAAGGTGACAAGCATCAACTGCGTTTCAGCAGAAAGATGTGTGATATCAGTGCTGATATACTCAGATCAATGACAAAATTAGGGATTAGAACCCGTGATGCATTCAGATTCCTAGCAACTGAGGTTGGAGGAGTGGAGAATCTTGATTGCATAAAGAGGGATGCATATAATTTCATACAAAGAGAGAGAAGAGTTCAGATTGAATTTGGGGATGTTAATTCTCTCACGCAATTGTTCACTACCCGACAAGCGGAGGATCCAATGTTTGCGTGGAACTTCCAAATTGATGAGGCAGGATGTTTGGTAAATTTTTTATGGTGCGACGGGATGTCCAGGATTGATTATGACTGTTTTGAGGATGTAATAATATTTGATACAAGTTATAGACTGAATAAATACAATTTATGTTGTGCTCCGAATGTTGATGTAAATCACCACTGAAAGAATGTTCTATTTGGTGTTGGTTTTTTGTCAGATGAAACGATTGAATCATTCAAGTGGTTATTCAAAGATTTTATCCATATAATGGATAACAAGCATCCATATTCACTGACCAGGACCAAGCAATGTCTAAAGCCATTGAAGAGTGTATTTCGCAAACCAGACATAGATTATGTCAATGGCACTTTTACAGGAAGTTATCTTCAAAAGTCCATTGTAGCGTGGGTAGCAAGAGAGTCAATAATCTTTTTTATAAATGCTTGAGCAAATGTGACTCCGAAGAGGAGTTTGAAGGAACTTGGGGTGAAATGATCGAGAAAGGAAACCTACACGAGAATGTTTATTTGGATGAATTGTATAATATCAGACATAAGTGGTTAACCGCGTTCAACAAAATTTTTTTTGGAATGGGGACCCTATCAATGCAAAGAAGTGAGTCCACGAATAAGATTTATCATGATGTCTCCAAGGCAACAAGCACCCTGACTGGATGTTTTTTGGGGCTTGAAAATGTCATCAAGGATTGGAGAAGAAATAAAAATGATGAAGAATTTAAATGCTAGCATTCTGCAATTTCTCCCACCGTTAAAAGCAGTCCAGTGTTGAGATAGGTTTCTACACTTTACACTAGGAAGTTATACTCAATGTTTGAAACACAGTTTCTACATGGTTTGTGTGGGCTTGCTGTGGAGTGCTCCAGTACTATGGATTCAGAATTTCATGTTCGAACTCTAGATAATAAGGACAGCGTCAGGCCCTAGAATGTTAAAGTGGACAGTGGTAATTCTGATATTACGTGTAGTTGTAAAAAAATTTGAAATGATGGGTTTATTATGTGCTCACGCTCTAAGGGTTCTTCAGCACAAAAATATTATAAAAATCCCTGATAAATATATATACTTCGGTGGACTATTAAAGAGAAAATGGACATATATAACAGTTATGGTTATGCAAATCGCAAAGTTTCAGAAATGTTGTCAAATTCTGCAAGTGGACTCATCTATCTCAACCACATTCATAAATTTGCATACCAGATTGGCACCATAACACGAGGCCATGAACTTGCAGAGAAGCTAGTGTTGGAGGCATTTAACAAAATTAAAATCGATGTCGAAGCCGCTATGAGTGGATGAGACCATCCTGAAAAGTAAAAATTGAAGAAGAAGAAGAAGACACACAGTAAAGAGCGAAGTGTGAATGATCCCACGAAGATGCAGCCAAAAGGAATATCCAATGTAAGGCTAAAAGGGTACTGGGAAAAAAACAAGATATGCAAAAGTAAATGTTACTTATAGTATTAAGTTCTGTATTTTTTTTATAAAAGATTACTCACTAACAAGTAGTATTGTATACAGGAAAGGAGAAAGATAATGTTTCAAGCCATGATAGCATTCCAGAATGCGATCCAAATTTATTTTCAATGACGTATCACTTTACTCAGGTTGCGGTATCAATCCTTCTAAAATTTTGTCTCGATTTAGACTTCTTTCCTGATATTCACTCATTAATATTATCAATGTACAGAAATTTTCTCAAAAACAATAACTGGGGACATATACGAGTTTACTGATGCGCATACGTGATAATATATAGACTACTTATTGTTAAAATTGTTGTATTATTGTTGTTTAAGTTGAAACAAACATTTGTTGTACTGTGTTTTTATTTAAGAGTTATTATGGCGGCATATTCCTATAAAACCAGTGCTTGTTATATGATTTAGATGAATAAAACCTGAACACGACTGTAAAGAAACCAAAATACAATCAGATCTCGTGAGACACGACAGAAGAATAAAACCATAACACGACCGTAAAGAAACCAAGATGCAACCTCCACAGTTTCCTTAAGACAGGTTTATTCCTGTCAATCTGCGTTGTTTCATTGGAATATTTGGCGGCATATTTCAATAAAACCAACGCTTGTGAGACACAAAAGAAGAATAAAACCATAACACGACCGTAAAGAAACCAAGATACAACCTCCGCGGTTTCCTTAAGACAGGTTTATTTCTGCCGATCTGCTTAGTTTCATTGGAATCTTTGGCGGCATATTCCAATAAAACCAGCACTCGTGAGACACGGCAGAAGAGTAAAACCCGAACAACACCATAAAAATACCTAAATACAACCTTTGCGTTTTCCTTAAGACAGGTTTATTTATGCTGATCCGCCTGGTTTCATTGGAATCTTTGGCGGCATATTCCAATAAAACTAGCACTCATGAGGCACGGCAGAAGAATAAAACCCGAACAAAACCGTAAAAATACCAAAGTACAACCTCCGTGGTTTCCTTAAGATAGGTTTATTTCTACCGATCCGCCTGGTTTCATTGGAATATTTAGCGGCATATTCCAATAAAACCAGCGCTCATGAGACATGGTAGAAGAATAAAACCCGAACAACACCGTAAAAATACCTAAATACAACCTCCGCGGTTTCCTTAAGATAAGTTTATTTCTGTCGATCCTCCTAGTTTCATTGGAATCTTTGGAGGCATATTCCAATAAAACCAACGCTTGTGAGACACGACAGAAGAATAAAACCCGAACAACACCGTAAAAATATCTAAATACAACATCCGCGGTTTCCTTAAGATAGGTTTATTTTTACTGATCCACCTGGTTTCATTGGAATCTTTGGCGGCATATTCCAATATAACCAGTTCTCGTGAGACACGACAGAAGAATAAAACCCAAACAACACCATAAAATACCTAAATACAACCTCAGTGATTTTCTTAAGACAGGTTTATTTCTACTGATCCATCTGGTTTCATTGGAATCTTTGGCGGCATATTCCAATAAAACCAGCACGCGTGAGACACGGCAGAAGAATAAAACCCGAACAACACCGTAAAAATATCTAAATACAACCTCCGCAGTTTCCTTAAGACAGGTTTATTTCTGTCGATCCGCCTGGTTTCATTAGAAACTTTTGTGGCATATTCCAATAAAACCAGCGCTCGTGAGACACTACAGAGGAATAAAATCAGAACAACACCGTAAAAATACCTAAATACAACTTTCGCGGCATATTCCAATAAAACCAGCGCTCGTTAGATGCTTTAAACGAATAAAACCTGATCACGACCGTGACGAAACCATAATACAACCAGCGCTCGTCAAAAATGACATCAGAATAATACCTGAACAACACCATAAAAATACAACCACCACGGCATATTCTACTAAAACGTCAAGATGACCGTGAAGATACCAATTACAACCATACTGATACTCCACTAAATAAAAATAGTATGAATACTGCAAAGGTAAAACCATAATATATTACAACAATATGAATACTGCAGAGTTAAAACCACAATGCAACGATAAATCTATACAACCAAACCTGCAAAAGATTAGATGTACCATCTGCATTACAACCAAACATGCAACATTTTTTATGGAGGAGATCCAAATACAGATTTCATATCAATGTTTGATTGCAAATAAATTTATAACAAAAAAGTCCACACATCAGTTCAAACTTTTTTAACAGAGAAGATCCATATGCAGATTTGATATGTCAATTCAGCCCAAAATCTTACCATTTCATCTTGCCACCGCAGCTCTTTGCTCCAATCTATTGGATTGACATCAACGTGTTTTTCAATGTATTTGTAGACAAACATGTCGCGGTCAATGCTGTTACTTTGAGTTGGTACGCTCTTAACCATTGTCAGCCCCCATGATCCAGGTTTCCTCGTACCAAAACATAGTCTAGCATCCACTGTAAAGATTGTTATCTACAAAAGGTGGGAGGCACATATGTTATTGAATGACAAAATTAATATGATATTGACATATTATGTAATTTATGACTTACAACGCGCTCGCATACTGCCTTATGCATTTTGTTAGGTAATGAATCGTTTATTCTCCATTTCTCATCCTTCAGGTCAGCAATCAACAATATCCAATGCTGGTTTTCAACAATGGGAAACAATATAATCTCAGCATCTTTCACTGCTTCCTTCGTAATGTGGCGCACAAACCTTAAGTTGTCACCACCTTCCATTTTCCAATATGCCTGCATGAATTGACACATTTTAATATAATCATCTACTACATAAAAAATATTATGACAATCATTATTTTATTTTATACATAGTATAAAGAGGAAACGTATATGTATCGTCGGAATGATGTTGGATTTTGGGTCTTCCTCTCATGAAGAATTAGGGCTAATGCATCCATCTGGTCATTCTCAATCCATCCATTGCAGAGTACATCATCCATCATACCCCGATCAATATAGATTGAACAATCTCTTAAGTGGATAATAAAGTCATTCCTGAAGGGTAAAAATAATACATATATAACCTCACATTAATAAACTTGTGATGGAACGACCTATTGAATGCAACTTACTTTACAGGGTATTGGGACAAGCACTGATCAATATATGCTTGCATTTCCACAGAGATCAATGCTCGCCCCAGAAAATCAAAGTGTCTCTCAATCACTGAGGACTACACATAAACAAAGCAATCAACAAAATGAATTGAAATAAACTACATATAAGAAATTAATCCAAATTAGGTAAGAAATACAGATGTTCCAGATACGTCCACTATAGGATCAGAGGAAGGTACATATACTACTAACTGCAAAGATGTTTCAGGTATTGGAGAGGTGGCAACAATATCGACAGTTCTGGGGTGGCAACAGTAGCAGCAACTGGCTGATTTGAGGTTGTAGTATCAAGTATTTGTTAGACAATCTCTGAAATTTGTACATGTGTTTTCTCTAGAGAGCCAGTACTGTCCTCATCAGTCTTTGTTTCATCGGCAGATAAAATCTTTTCAGCAACCTCTGTTGTTTTCCTCCGCTTATATTGAAAGGGTGTGAAAAGGGAGCTCACAACATTCTTCCTACGACTGTGTCGGCCCTTCACCCTATGCAATAAGCTTAAAATCAACTAGGTGGGGGGCTGGGCAGGTTCGTCAGCATCGTATGGTATTCTAGCAAGAGCAGAGGGGGTTGGGAAGATTCCTCATCAACATGAAGATTCATAACAAAAGTAGAGGGGGCTGAGCAGATTGCTCATCGGCATGTGGGATTCCAGCAGATACAGTAGGGGAGGGGGGCTGGGCAGATTGCTCTTCAGCATGTTGGATTCCAGCAGATACAGGAGGAGAGGGGAGCTAGGCATATTGCACTTTAGCATCTGTGACTACAACAAGAGGGGAGGGGGAATGGGAAAATTCCTCGTCAGCATGTGGGATTATAACAGGAGATGAGGGGGGTTGGGCATATGCTTCTTCTTCTAATTCTATTCCAATATCAATACTGTCATTTTCATTTTTTTTCAATTTTATTCTGTAGTTTCAACAGGTCTTGCAGACCCGAAACTCCAATAGTAATTGTATTTAGAGTCCCTCGGAACTCCCTGAACCATTTCTCCTGTCCATTGATAAGATCAATCAGTGATTCAAGGTTCTTGTTTATTACATTGAAAATTGGTACTGGGGCACTCTCCCCTTCAACAACTTGCCCCATATCAAATGCTATAGAAGGCTCTGCTCTAATCTCAGGCTGAAGAATTTCAGAAATATCAGGAAGTCCCTCATCTGGATTGGCCAGGAAATTTTGTTCCTCCTCTTGTAGGTCCAAGAATTTATCATTGACCTGCAAGACATTTCAGGAAAAAAAAAGCTTAATTACTACTCTAAAAATAAGTTATTCAACAACAGTGTAAATGACTTGTCTGTTCACTGGTCAGTCTCTTAAAGGCCACATCTATTTGTGAGGAGTACAAGCTAACAGTTGTTGGCCATCTCAACATCCTCGGTTTGGCGTCAGCATTGGCAGGCGTTACCACATAAGTATGTTAAAAAAACCAGAGCTTCATAAAAGATAGACAATATTAACCATAAAATATTATTAATAAACATTAACCATGTTCAGGTTCTACAATATGCTGACCGTAAGCAAATAAAGAAACTCATTTATGTATCCAATCGGTTTGTTCCTCAATAATTTGATGGCCACTGAATTGATTTGCTCTATAAGAAAATCACAGAGCGCAGCCGTCCAATTAAATGAGGCAAATGTCTTTATGTTCTCCCCATAGTTGTTAAGTCCTTCAGGTACACTAAAATTGCTCGGGTAGAAGACCCCCCTCTTACGAAGTCCAAGAGATTATTTCTCATCTGCTGGGCATCAATGCCACAAGATGGACGATTGCTCCACTTTAGCACTGCACCTCTGTTTGGCATGCCAACTAGCAAGGTAACTCATCGGGCAACAGCCACAACTCTTTCCCTCCAATTTTGAAAACCATTTTATCTTGCTGCCAACATTGCAAGATCTGTAGTGTCAAGACATTCTCTTGCGGATATGGAGGGAGGTCGAAAAACTATACAACATTCATTGCTCTGAGCTCGTTTCAGGTATCCTTGGATATTAAATGCCTCACTTTATCCAGCGCATCTCTAACCACAGATGGTCGACATCTACAGCTCATTGAACGTGGGTAACAAACCCATAAAAAATAAGACAATTCAACAAATATCAGATGTTATTATGGTGTGGTTGTATTATTGTGTTATTATGGTATTATTGTGGTAATATTTTGATGGTATTATTCTTCTAGTTCTACGGTACTTTTACGATAATATTGTGGTTATATTTCGATGATATTATTAACGTAAAATCGCGGTTTCCGGTGTGATTGTATTATTATGTTATTATGGTATTATTGTGGTAATATTTTGATGGTATTATTTTTATAGTACTACGGTACTTTTACGGTAATATTGTGGTTATATTTCGGTGATATTATTAATGTAAAATCACGATATTATTATGGTTATTGTTGACGGCATTCTTTGACTTTATGGGATTATTACGGTTTTTGTTTGACTTTATGGCATTATTAGGGTTTTATTTGACTTTATTATTAGTATAAGTCAAGTTTTGTATACGAAAACAACATTTTTTTAAAGGAACTGCATTTTATCACCGTAATAATCACTATTACCTAGAAGAACCATAGTATTAGAAGATTAAAAAACAACCAAGAAATCCTAATAATCACTATTTAAAATAACTGCATTTTATCACGGTATTATTTAGAAATGCATTTCGAAGAAGAATTGTATTTAGAAGAAGAAAAAACAACCAAGAAAAAAAATATTACCTTGCAGAACCCTCTTCAGCAACCTTCTTCTTACGATCACTGGTTTTTTTCTTCGACTGCATTCTTGAAGGCTCATCTTCGGTTTCCATTGCCAATGGCTCTTTGGCTTCCACTGTCATTGGGTTCTCTTCGATTCCATCTCAGAAGGCTCGGCTTCCATCTTAATCAATTGTACTCTAGCGGTAAACTGAGGAATGTACTTCGACCGGCGAACGAACGAAGACTCGGAACCCTAAACAAATGGCGAATGGCAAAAGATGTGGTGCGCTTATCGGTTTTGCTCCGGAGTTCTTTTTCGATAAACGTTTTGTATTATGTTCTTTCAATTAATTCGGGAACTATCGAGTGGGAGTACAATCGGGTCCCACGTGATATAAAAATAATAAAATTTCGAAGAACCCTTAAATGTTACCATAATGCAACCATACTGATACTCCACTAAATTAAAACATAATAAAGCAACAATAAAACTACGGTAACACCGCAGGGCATAAAAAAATTTATGTCGGAGATAATCACATTAATACTACCATAATAAGACTTGAATAATTTCACAATACAACCATAATAATATGTCACCTCGATGTGAATAAACAGATAAATTAATAATACGCCATTCACTCCGCAATAAAATAATATACTACATAATGAATAATAGATAAATAATACTCGAATAATTCACTAATAATACCACAATATTACAACAAGTCAAATAAGCATAACGATACATATAACAATAACCACCGTTTAATACATAGTATGCGGCAAAAGGGAGGCCAGGCCGTTGGCATGTAGATTCAGTTTTTATTCTTGATTGTTAAGCAATCGAAAAATCATTCCCATCTATTGTCAAAGGTTGATTGAGAGGAAGTCTCAGGCTGTTCGCACATCTAAAATTGACCGAGTAATATAATCTTATGACAATGGTGATGATGTGATTTGTATCAAGTAAGTCGTAATGGGTTAGCTAAAATGTGGAAACAGAATAAAATGTTATTGCAAGTTATGTTGTTTTACACTTCTTAAGTCTCATGTGACTGGTATTCCAACTAGTTCACCTGACGGAACACCATTCACATCAGACTTGAGAAGTCCAGAACATCAAAACTTGCAATTACATTTTATTCTATTTCCACAATTTAGCAAACCCATTACGACTTACTTGATACAAGTCACATCTTCAGCCTTGACATCAGATTATATCACTCAATCAACTTTAGATCTGCAAACCGCCTAAAACTTCCTCTCAATCAACCTTTGATCATTGATGTGAATGATTTTTCCACTACTTATCAATCAAGATTATATGAATCACAAAATAACTCCATCTCATTGCCTTCGAGAAATCAGGAAACTCTCCATCAACATAACTCCATCTCAACGAATAGTACTTGGCTTGTTCGCCCATCTTCCTCCTTTCCTGCATTAAATGATTTAATTTATAGAAAAACAAATAAGATAATAGTAAAATAAGTGCATCTACTAAAACAACAAAGATAATAACACCATAATCTCACGATAATAAAACCATAAAGCTGCAGTAATAAAACTCTCTTAAACAGTACAATATCACAATAATAAAACTATAATAATACCACAATAACCCAACAATAACACTAACATCCATCGTTAATAAAAATAACACGAGAATATTGTAAAGATAATACCTAGTTAACACTATAAACCATTACCCCACAATAACACCATAATCACACGATAATAAAACCATATAGCCGCAGTAATAAAACTCTCTTCAATAGTAAAATAACACAACAATAAAACCATAATAATACCACAATAACCCTATAATAACACCAACATCCCACGTAAAAAAATAACACGAGAATACTACTGAGATAATACCTCAAAGACATTAACACCATAATAACACAACAATAAAACCATAAAGCCGCAGCAAAAACGTCTCTTCAACAGTACAACAGCACAACAATAAAATTATAGTAATATCACAATAACCCCACAATAACACCAACATTCCTTATTAACAAAAATTACACGAGAATACTGCCAAGATCTGGATTGTTACACACAAACACAGAAACAAATTCGAATAAAATGAAAACCACTAAAGTAACTTCCGATAAACCCACAAAAACAAATTGTTAAACACAATCAATAATATGTCAGACCTATACCTCAGATAATAAACTAACCTCTGATAAATCCAGACAAATGCCAGAAGTATCCATAAAATCAAAAAATAAAACTTATTAAACCTACGTTATACCTCATAACTGAATTGCAAAAACTCGCACAGATCAACAAATTATATAATGGAGAAGCAGAGAGGATTTGTATAGATCTGGTACAAGAAGCTAAACTCGCACAGATCTGGAAGTGGTTATCGTTCTCCTCGTCGGCAGAGCAGTCCTTTTCGGCAGCTCCAAACTCTAAAGTGTGAAACTAAAGTGGGAGATAACCGGGAAAGGGCCTTATGCATTAAATTTTCGGGAAAAAGGAGTATCGGGTCGGGTCGGGCGTAAAAAATTGGCATTTTTAAGGTGAAAAGCCACGTGCAATAGAATTCCATGTGGCGAATTTTTATTCGGTACCGTATGTAGGAGCTCATGCGGTGCATGTACCGAATAAAAATTCCTCTCTTTGGGAGAAATATTTGCCTAGTGTAATCCACCAGTAACCTCCGAGCGTAACTGGTTTCTTTTTCTTGGAGTTTTTTTTTTTTTAATTTCGGTTTGCAGCAAAGGTAACCCTCTTCCTCCTTCTTTCTTCAAGCATTGGGAGGAACTATTGTTTTTTTATCCACTGAAATCTGGGTTGATTAGTTTGGGTTATGAATTGATTTCTTGCTTACTTGAGCTAATCTATATACGGCATTTGTCTTTTAATGATTTTGAGATCTCTGTTGTGGGATAATGGAGGAAAGCAAGACTTAAAAGCTTGTAGGTTCTAAACTGATCCTTTTTTTGCTTGAGAGGATTTAGGTTAAATATTGCTCACATAATTGCCATGTTTATATGCTTGTTTGCTTGTTGGATGCCACTGTTGTTGTAGAGTGTTTGGAGGAATTCGTATAGGTAACTCTAGCTTTGCTTCTACCTTGAAGGGAGCAACTTAAGCTGCTGGAGTTTTGTCATTTCGTTTGCTGCTTGTGGTTTTTGTGTCTCAATGTTGTTTTGGCGTTACATACATAGTTCTTAAAAACTTGTTATTTATACAGCTTATATTTAGTTGCTTGGTGCTTCCCTCTTACAAAAAATCTGAAAGGATTCTATTTGATATTTGCAATGGTGGGGGGGACCTTGGTGTTTTGAAACTTTAATCGGTTTGTAGCTTATGTGTGGCCAATTTATAAAAATCTACAAGCTTTGGTGTTCGATTTATAAAAATTTGCAAGCATTGGTGTTCTATTGGTAAAAATCTAAAAATTTTAAGCGTTCGCGATACTTCGGGCCTCCAATAAAGGAAAGGGAAATATATATTGGAGATGAAATAAGGAAGGTTTACATGCACGCCACACAATTCTTTTGCATTTCATACCCAACACCCAACTTCAGTTCGTACATACGTGCCATTTAATTTTTCCTATACTTTCATACCACATAACTCTGTTGTGCTTATTTGTAACATACATAAGCCTTGGTATTTACTTATATAACGTCTATGTGAGAATTAATATAGTGAGAGAGGGAAATTTTGATGTTGTTTTCAGGTCTTTGACATATTTATTCTAAATTCCTTTTTAGAATGTATAATTCTTGATTCCTACGAGATCTACAAGAGGCATACTGTGGCATGTTTAAGAGGTGCAAGATGCATAAGAACATGAGAATTAGGAGGCATGAAGGTAAGAAAATGAAAGTTTAAATGTCTGATATGCAAATACATAAGAATCGAATGATTTTAAATCTCATCTATGGTGTCTTACCAAAAGTGATAAGTGTATAGTTAGATATTTGATTATCGACGAAGATACTACCATTTCATTTGTACTCTTGATAATATTACAGGTGAGCTCTTTACTTCACCATTGATTTACTCGAGGATAGTGCTTTGAACTTCAAATCATCATTGGTTATTTTATGTTCTTGATTAAATGCTCCGAAGACCAAATGGCGCTTTGAAATATACATGTGGATTAGTAATTATAAAATTTGGATGGCTTTGTGTGTGTACATTTAGATATGAAGGCCCCGCTCGTATACTCCTATGGCCTTCTTTGTGAGCTTTGATATGTATTATTAAATTTTACGGGCATTTCCATGCATGCCATTCGACCCCTACGCATTTAGATGTCTGACATCTAAACCTCCATATTTTACTTTATGTCACCTACCCTATGCATGAGGAAATGTACTTCATCTTCTTGAAATTAAAATGGTGGCATTTCTTTTTTGTAATATGAAAGGTTTGGATGGTGTGAATGCAACACTTGAGTTTAGGCTTAGGTGTTTGAACGCATAGGTGTTGTGGGGCTATATATCTAATCATTGTGTTGGTTCGGACTCCTTGTTGTTCCGACTTGCTTGAAATGCAGTTAGAAAAGGATACCTTTTGGGTTGATTCGTTTGCGAATTAGATGAAATGATACACTTTTGGGTTGATTCGAGAATCATTGGGCCGCCTTTTTGGAACTTTTCGTCGATCATTTTAGACACGGTTTTGAGAGTCAATCTACCTTCCACCGCTTCGCTCATTCAGGTGGATTGGTTCCTTCTTTCTCTCACCCAGTTTTTATTCTTTTTTTCTTGCTTCTTGGTTTAGGTTTTTTGGTGTTTATGTTGGATACATGAGTGCACATGTATAGTATTTTGCTATATATGAACCATCAAGCAAGGTCGCAAGTAGGTCGGTTTTGTGTTGGGGCTTAGGGAGGTGATGACAAAGACACACCGGTGGTAGAGCGGAATGATATTCCATCCTACGACATCAGGACCAAATCCAAGGACCTGGTGAACCGTAGGACGATAATATCATTCATCGAGACAATACTAGCAGGAGACTCGTACCTTCTTAGATTGTTGGCGGTCCTACGCCCGACGGCGGGATCGACTCGTGGATAATCATAATTTTCAAAACGGATAAGAACCGACATGATAAGGACAATTACAATATCGATACAAGTATTTTTCCTACAAAATTGATACAACTCTCTTTTGTATGTCTGAAATTCATGTGCATGCTAAAATATAAATTTTAAATATATTGTAGTTGGTTCTCCACTTGTCTATTACCGGTACCAGGCTAAGAAACACCCTTCTAAGTTAGGTTTAGTAGGACACCCTTTTAGTTGAGTGACGGGCTCTATACATTCTGGTGACTAATAGTAGCCTTTGACGTCCCTCGAGTATAAATATATAATATTTGAGCCTAGCCTCGACCCGAGTGCTTGTGATTTTCTCTCCGGGTTTTTTTCATGTGATTTTATTGGAGCTTTTGGTAAAGCACTCGTGGCCTTTTTCCGGGATCTTCCCGTGTTTTCGATGACTTTCTTTGAGTTTTCATTCACTATTCTTCTAGAGTTTTCTGTCGTGGGTCATTTGTCAGTTTTTCTCGAGTGTTCCAGGTGATGTTTCTTTTGTTGCTCACTTTTACTTATACAATGCACTCTAACTTTGTTTCTTAAATTCTATCACTGTATTTATAAATGCTACATAAAGGAGCAGCGGACCTCCCAGGTATATAAGTTTTTTTAATAATGTTTTACTTTACAACATACCTTACTGTTCTTCTCTACTGTACATTCTATTGTTTTCCTATGTTGCATGTTGTACTACTCCTATACATACTGTGCTGTCACTACTTACCTCTGCCATACCTGCTACCGTTTATTTTACTTACTATACCTTAGAATTGGGAACAGTAGTTGGTTTTATAGGAAAAATCCGACAGCAGATCGTTGACTCAAAAATTGCATGTACACTTAAAATTAACATCAAACTCGAAGGTGCTATGACGAAGAGCTTGAAGCTAACATCGTGGGCAGCATGACCATCTTCAACAACAGAACATGTCTACATTAGCTAAACCATTCCTTAGAAGTTAAACAACAATCCATAGGACTTCGAGGTTGTTTACTTATGCAATATAAATCTTCAACTCATCTTTAGGTCTTTGTATGGTTCTACTATATAATATAAGTTCTAACTCATTTTAGGATTCCGAGATTGTCGTTCGTTACAACCTAAATCCTCATATCTTTCAAGTTATTTGTGTGAGCGTTTCACATAAATGTAAGTTCTAAATAATAAAATTGGCAGGATGAAACACTTGAATAATTTCTCCTCAAAATTGAAGTCAAATAGTATGGTAGCTTGGGAAGTCATCGAGGTTCTCCTTCGGTCTATGATATCCACTAGTTTCTCTTTCTTTAGATTCCATGAAATGTTTTAAATTTGAGTCATTCTCCTTTCATACATATTTGTCTAATCTCGTTGAAAATTCTTATTCCCTTGAACTCTTTGAAGACAATATCCCCTGATTTTTATTGAGAGTTTTTTTAGGTGACTTCAGACACTAAGAAGTAATTAACTATAAGGGCTTGCCTTTATAGGAAACTTTTCCGAACCTAGCTTAATATAAACCCTATTTAATTTTTCATGTTAAGTAGAAGAACTTGTGAGCTTATAAATAAAATGATTTTTGCAGACCAAACAGATGTCATATGTTTCTTAATTTATTTGATTGAGTCTCACCCTCAAGTCTTGTGTTTATCTTTTGGGATTGATACATGACTTGAAGTGTAGTGCTCTTTCATTTAAACTATGAAAGATATGAAATCAGTTTGATTTCATAATTTTCTAAACTTATATATATATATATATATATNTATATATATATATATATATTTTTATGCAAGTATATAAGTATAAACAAAATTGCAGTAGGAGAGTACAAGAAAGACTGTAAAACGTTGTAAACTGTAAAAGTGTACATGTCGAGTCTTCTCGTTCCACCACCTGAAACTCAAAATGTATGTCAGAAAATTTATGTATATAGAGCTGGAAAAGTAAAGTTTTGGAAACCTTCCTAACTCTATGTTGTGTATTGGGGCTCCTTAAATTTTAAGGATAATATTATTAAGTAAGACATATTAAGTTTAATAGATCCCTAAGGTATTCANTTCCAAAGTAGACGATGGGATTTTAATTACGACGACCGACAGCTTCCAACGGACAACTCATTAACGAAAATAGTGCCGACAAACCCCTAGTTTGAAAATCTATTATAAATCATTACATTTGTTCACATTAGCTGCTACATATAATTTGAGATATATTTTCTAATAATATTAACAAGATTAAAAATACACGTAAGTGTGGGTTTAGTCAATAGCGTCAAGGGGAGGCACTATGGCACCATACAATATACATCATTTTTGCTCATTTTTTCTTCTTTTTCTCCAAAATGTCCATTTCATGTACCTGAAACTAAAAATATACAAAAATATCTTTCTTTAAAGTGCAATATCACTAAAAATGTGCATAAAACGATCATAAAATATGCACAAAAAAAAAGTTATTTTAAGGTAGATCGGTACTCTTTTTAAAGCTCCTATGCTAATTTTTATCTTGGAAAATTCAAAAAAAAAATGTATTCATTGTTATTTTTATTTTACATTCAATTTATACTCGTATTTTACTCCATTTTCTCTAAAATTTTCTTTTGTATTATTGTTTCATGCTACTTTAAGATCTGTCACTTGCTAGTTCTAAGCTTGTATGCTTAGAACTAGACTAACTGAACTTGTGCCTTACAATTTTGAATTCGAGAGAACCGTAAGAAAATAAAAAAAAAATTCCTTAAAAGCTCAAACAGAATATAAGAGAAATGGAAAACCCACCCAAATAGAACACCTTAGAGCTCTTAGAGAGTATGAAAATCTTTTGATAGAAGAAATCTATTTCAGTATTAAAAACTCTGCCAAAGAAGCTACCTCCTTTAAACTAAAGGTAGCTATCATCTAGATGGTGCAAAATAATTAGTTTAGGGGCTCACAATCAGAAGACTTCAAACTCAATTTATCTAGTTTCCTAGAAAGTTATGTTAGACCAAGGCTTTTCCCTTCTCACTTAAGGATATCACCAAATGTAGCTCAACTCCATAACACCAGGATTAATTACCAAATGGGACAACTTAGCCAAAAAGTTATGACGAAATACTTTTCTCCAACCAAGATCACAAAACATTGAAATGAAATTGCCTCATTTACCCAATTAAATTGAGACTCCATATATGAAGCTTGGGAGAGATTTATGGAGTTATTTAGGAAATAACCTCATCATGCCTTACTAGATTGGTATGTTAGTAAGTTCTTTAAAGTCAATAATAGATGTTTCAGTTGAGGGTCACTCATTTCAAGCGATTTGAGGAGTCACATTTACTAATCAAGGAGATGACTATAAATAATTTTCAATATCCTTCAGATAGAGTTAATCCTAAGAAGGTAGCTAGGGTGCATGACATGGATGTGTTTGTAAGCATAAACCTATGAGTGACTACTATTTCTAAGAAACTAGATAACTTAGACCTTAATCCAGTGCAAGGATTAATACCTAGTAATGATACAACCTACAGGCAAATATGAGATTTTGGTATCAGTTCTTTGAAAATCTTGAACACCTTAGAAGATATGTTCAGTAATATATATTCTAACACCTATAACCTAGATTGGAAAAATCACTCAAAATTAGTTGGAACAATAATAACTAAGTTGTTGGAGCCCAATAGTAGGTTAATAGTTAACCTAATCCTATAGGTAATTGGCATAACCGACATTATGAAAACCCATAAATTACCTAGCCTATTGGATTCACTTCTAATCCCTAGTTTAGGAAAAAAGAATCTATTGTTGGATGAAGTAATACTGAACATTGTAATTCAAATGCAAACTCATGTTGCAACTATTAGAAACATTGAAACACAACTTGGGAAAATAGCTAACTCAATGAGCCAGAGACCATAAGGGATGTTAACTAGAAATATAGAGATAAATTAAAATGACAAGAATGTAGAGCATTGTAATATAATAAGATTTAGTTGTTGGGAGGTGTTTTAAGGATTATAGAGTAAAGAAACAAAGAAAAGAGAAGCCCAAGCTTGAGATTGATAGATATGTAGAAAATTTACGCCTAACTTAGGAATAATACCTTCACCGCCATGGATAAAATAAGAGAGATAACCACCTTTTTCTCATAATTTAACTAAACAAAAATTGGACCAAAAATTGTTTATATTTATAGAAATGTTTAAGAAGCTCATTATTAACATTCTGTTGCTTAAGCACTTGAACAAATGGCTAGATATTAAAAATTTATGAAGGAGTTTTTTTAATAAGAATGACAAATTTTTAAATTTTGAAACTGTGATGTTAACTAAAAATTGTAGTGCTATAATTCAAAGAACACTCTCACAAATAAAAATGAAAGATTCATGTATTTTTACATTTTCATGCACTACAAGCAACCACTTGATGGAAAAGTGTTATGTAACTCAAGAGCAAGCACAAATTTGATGTCTTTTTCAATGTTCGAAAGACTAAAACTAGGATAACTTCAACCTAGCACTATGCCTTCAATTAGTTTATTGTTTTTTAACTTTTCTGAGGGAAGTTGTCAAAAATGTCCTAGTAAAAGTAAAAAAATTATCTTCCTATCGATTTCATTATGTTAAGTATAAGGGAAAATGCTCATATCCATATTTTTTTTGGTAGACCTTCTCTTGCAACTGGCAGAGCGAATAGTGATTTATAAAAGTGGAGTTAGCTATTAGAGAAAAAAATGAGAAAATGAATTTTCATATTCATGATCTTATACCAACCCTACTTATATTCCTGACTAATATTTGAGATTGACAATAAAAAATTTGTAAGAGATTTTAAATAAGAAGTCAAAAAAGAAAATTTTAGTATTTTAAAAAGAGAGAATTATAGGATCACAATAGAATGTGAAAAGGGAGTCTCCAAGTTATTTAAAATATGGGGCGATAGATCAAAGATTAATAAAATGGATAATTGATCCAAGAGAAAAATATTAAGGCTTGATTTGAACTTGTCAAGCTAACTACATAAAACTAAGCTCTATTTGAGAGGCATCAGAAGCGATATAATGTTGTGATATTGCATGTTTTACTTTACTCTTTGATGCATGTTTGCAGTTAGGTTAGGTTGAGAATGTTAAACTTAGCTCTTATTGGGTGGCAACCAAATTTCTCTTCTTTTACTTTAGAGTATGCATGTATATGATTTTTCTTGTTATATTCTCTAGAGCTACATACATCTCACACAATATTGGAGCTTGATGTTTAAATTTGACTTGCTTATGAATTGGATCTTGAACCTACACCTGTATATGTTTATTTTTTTTATGTTTACGTGTTCACAAGTGTTATTGCCCTTTAAGTTAAAGTAGATATCAAACTTAAGAGTTTATATAAAATGCAACGTATCAGTAGATAAGAGCATATGTAATTTTAATTATAGGAAAAGAACTTGAATTTCAATGAGACAGTTTCGAAGGGCGTGAAATGAATTAGGAATACACTAGTACCTGATATCTAATTTTAGTAATACTCATCTATAAAAAATTTTATAAATTCTTAAGTAAGCAATGAATAATTATAAAATTAGCACCTCATAAGTATAAACTTCAGTCACCATTCACTTGGATTTAATTTTTAGTCAGTATTGGTTGAATTATAAATTTTTAGAAAGAGTTGGGAAGTAATTGAAAATTTGACTTAGGATAGGTCATTATTCAACATCATTAAAATAAGTTTAACTAAATTTAACAATCCTCAATGAAAATAAAAAGAAAAATAAAATAAAAAAGGGCACATGCTTAAAAGAAAAGAATTTCTTGAACTTATGAGGAGATGTTGAGGTTAAGCTCAAATTAAAAATTGATTACAAGTCAAATAAGTCAAAGGATTATAAGCTTCACTAATTTAATCTTGAACTTTTGTATTCAATGGGATATAAATAGAATTCAAATTATTTAAGTGCGTCGTCAACAAAATTTTTTGTGTGAAGTTTTAATTTCATAAAATTTTAGCCTCACATAAGTAATTTGAGATGAATTGTATATATCCCATGTTAAAGTGAGTTATTCAGGATATTGGGAGAATTTTACCTGAAGAACATACCTAAGAACTTTGATCTATATGTTTATTGGATTATTGAATTCACTAAAATTCATTCTCTAAAATCTTCCATAATTTTTATTAAATTCTAATATTAGATTTTGAGATTACTTGAGGGCAAGTAATATGTAAGTTTAAGAGAATTGGATGTGGGTGAAATTGTGATATATTTTCCTATATTTTTATGTAGTATTTCCATTATTTGTATTATATATGGGTTTTATCAGTAGTTTTTAACGTTGTTTGTAGGTTACAGGTTTAAAAGGCATAATAGAGTGCCTAACCTTGGAATTTGCATAGCTATGCTATTTTTGGTGTAGCAGTCGCCTAGGAGCCAGTTGATGGGCATAGGTGCTCCAAGTCAAGCAACACAGATACAACCCAAAGTTAGCATAGCTGTGCCACACTACAATAAGCTTACCGAGCCCACTACATCCTAACGCCTGTTTCTGTGATGGATAGGCTCAACCTACAATGCTGAAGAATTGCAACAACAGAGAGAATAAGACTCTGACATTCCATGGAAGAGTTCTAGCACAGGCGAATCGACTCAGAGAGTATGATGGTTTGTGTTGACATAGCCAAATTTTGTAACGATCTATGGATATAGAAGAAGGAGATTCAATGTAAAGATTGATTTTCTCCATTAGTCTTTCAAATTTCGTCCCTTGGAGTGACATTGAGAGGAGCAAGATAGAGATTGGAATTTATTGTAGCCTTCAAACTTGCTTGCCGGAGGGATCCATATAAGCATGTGAGTGTTTGTGAGAGTTCTCTTGAGAGAGAACATGTGTATGCTTATAATTGTCTACACTGAAAATGAGTGAAAACTTAGTGTTTTCTTGTAAATATGTTTAAACAAAGTGGAGAACATCAGAGAGATTGCTAACTTTTTTAATATTGAATTTATAATGGAATATGTTCTGTTTATTTGCAATGAGTAATACTTAAATTTCTCTCTCTTGAATAGAATTTTAAGCAAATTAGTATCATTTTTTATATGTAATTGGGTGCAAGTTGGAATTTTGAGTATATGGTTTAACATTCTACTTGGAGCAGGTTAGTTGAACAATTAGGTTAACCTATACTACTCTAAGAGAATAAAAATATTATTGTCAGAATGNGGCTCTTATGTATTGGTTTTAGTCAGGGTATTGTGAGGATATTGTGTATCTTAGTTCCAAACCAATATTCAGGGTCAATCTTAAGGCCAAGTAGTCCTATAGGAACTCTTCTTGAATTCTCTCATAATGATCTTACCTACTAAATGCTAGAGGTTAAGATTAATATGTGGAACTTCAAGTTGAGTAAAGAGAAGAGTTTTGAATTTCTAATGGTGGGGGCACCTTTTCTAGTTTTCTAAGACTAGTCAATAGGAAAGTCCTATAGCTAGACCTAGGATACTAAAGAAGTTTCTAGACCTCAACGGTTTAAATAGCATAATAGAGTGTCTAACCTTGGAATTTGCATAGCTATGCCATTTTTGGTGTAGCAGTTTCTTAGGAGCCAGTTGATGGGCGTAGGTGCTCCAAGTCAAGCAAAATAGATACAATCCAAAGTTAGCATAGTTGTGCCACACTACAATAGGCTTACCGAGCCCACAACATCCTAACGCCTCTTTCTGTGATGGATAGGCTCGACCTACATGGCTGAAGAATTGCAACAATAGAGAGAATAAGACACTGACACTCCATGGAAGAGTTCTAGCACAGGCGAATCGACTCAGAGAGTATGATGGTTTGTGTTGACATAGCAGAATTTTGTAACGATCTATGGACATAGAAGAAGGAGATTCAATGTAAAGATTGATTTTCTCCATCACAGTTTTTCAAAATTCGTCCCTTGGAGTGACATTGAGAGGAGCAAGATAGAGATTGGAAGGAGCCACTGAAGAATTATTGTAGCCTTCAAACTTGCTTGCCGGAGGGATCCATATAAGCATGTGAGTGTTTGTGAGAGTTCGCTTGAGAGAACATGTGTATGCTTATAATTGTCTACACTAAAAATGAGTGAAAACTTAGTGTTTTCTTGTAAATATGTTTAAACTAAGTGGAGAACATCAGAGAGATTGCTAACTTTTTTAATATTGAATTTATAATGGAATTTTGCAATGAGTAATACTTAAATTTCTCTCTCTCTGGAATAGGATTTTAAGCAAATTAGTATCATTTTTTATATGTAATTGGGTACAAGTTGGAATTTTGAGTATATGGTTTAACATTCTACCTGGAGCAGGTTAGTTGAACAATTAGGTTAACCTATACTACTCTAAGAGAATAAAAATATTATTGTCAGAATGGTGTAATCGTGTTAGAGGACTAACTATAATATGAAACCCCAATTTTCTTATGACGACCAACAAAGGCTAAGAAAAAGTGGCGTTCATGATTTTTAGCTTCATTAGAGTCTCNGATCGTGTAAACGTGTTAGAGGACTAACTATAATATGAAAACTCAATTTTCTTATGACGACCAACAAAGGCTAAGAAAAAGTGGCGTTCATGATTTTTAGCTTCATTAGAGTCTCTTAGAAAGGTTTAGTTTGCATATGACCAATTCAAGAAAGAATTTCTCAAACTAGTTGTAGATGTTAATTTTTGCATAAGCTAGGATTAGAAACTTTAAAATTATCAAAATTTAAACCTTCATGCTAGACCCTAAACCAGTAGACTGTANTATGTTAATTTTTGCAGAAGCTAGGATTAGAAACTTTAAAATTATCAAAATTTAAACCTTCATGCTAGACCCTAAACCAGTAGACTGTAACTTTTTTGGAATTTGGGAGTTTACTCGTTTCTCCTAGAAATCGATACACAGATTCAATTTCATAAACTACTTGATCAGCATATATACTTGCATATATTGTTAGTGCTTCACAACACTTGGTTTGTATCAATATGTCGATTCTTGTTAAGTTCGAACTTGTGCTTGAGTTTGTGGTCAANTGATACACAGATTCAGCTTCATAAACTACTTGGTCAGCATATATACTTGCATATATTGTTAGTGTTTCACAACACTTGGTTTGTATCAATATGTCGATTCTTGTTAAGTTCGAACTTGTGCTTGAGTTTGTGGTCAAGCTTGTGGCTCGATAAGCTCAACTAAAAAGCTCATTAACGAGTCAAGTTCGAATTAGCTCACAAGTCGGCTTAGCTCATTTACACTCCTATGTAGGAAAAATTATTCTGTGCGGACGCCGCATGTAGAGATGCATGCTGACAATCCCTACATAGAACTCCACTCACCGAAGCACATACCTTCACTAATTGAAAGTAGCATGCAACCAAAAAACACCCATCAACAACCCNTGAATTGGCTCACAAGTTGGCTTAGCTCATTTACACTCCTGCATAGGAAAAATTATTCTGTGCGGATGCCGCATGTAGAGATGCATGCGGTGTCCGATCTCCACCGTTGATCACCGCTTCTGTGAGTTTATTTTAAAAAAAAAATTGAAAGTGGGTCCCACCAAAAACAGTGATCGACGGTGGAGATCGAACACCGCAAGCAGAAATGCATGCTAACAATCCCTATGTAGAGCTCCACTCACCGAAGCACATACCTTCACTAATTGAAAGTAGCATGCAACCAAAAAACACCCATCAACAACCCACATGTCACACACTTGTGCTCATCATCAATGAGACACATTTTATGTACTTATTGGCGTCTGCTAATACTAGGAGTTATCAGACATGCCAACATCAGAGCGCATCATGTTATACCATCGTTAGTTATGGGCGGATCCCCATTTGCATATANCTGTCACACACTTGTGCTCATCATCAATGATAGACATTTTATGTACTTATTGGCGTCTGCTAATACTAGGAGTTGTCAGACATGCCAACATCAGAGCGCATCATGTTATACCATCGTTAGTTATGGGCGGATCCCCATTTGCATATATATGCCAGTACCCACTTGTTTGCAATCCACGCAAAAGCAATTTATAAACTTATGTTCTTTCCACCTCATACATACCAGTGAACTTTGACGTTATATATTTGAACATTATATTTGAATAATAATATAAAATTTAGTAAATCTGGATAAGATTAAGATTAATCCTAATGGATATACCAGGCCAGTGCACCTTCATGTAAATATTAAATTAGAATTTTAAGACCCACTCACAAAAAGCAAAAATATGCTTGTCCTATTCATGCATTGTAAAGTCTTAAATGGTCTATTTACTAGAAGAAAATTTCACTCATCGATGCAACTGTAAAGAAATAATCCAAATTGGTTTGTTAATCAAACAAATGCACATTTCAGGGCCTTTCAATGGTGTTGAGATTAGGATTTCTATTAAAATCAATTATATGAAATTATGGTATGGTTTTCGTCGGAATAATTCCATTTGGGTTTCTTTGATGCATGTCAAGTATTGTTTTAACAGGAATCCTATGACCATTACCTATAACAAAAGTGATTCTTTTATTGGGGCGTGAAATGCTCAAAGTTGCTAGAAATACTAGAGATATGATTTGTTGGGACAGTGGTAAAGGTGATTGTTTTTTCTGGTATGATGATTGGTTGGGCAATGGTGCTCTTGTTGACTTTTACGGTGGCCCTTCGAATATTAATATCAAGATTAATGACCTTTGGTTTGAAAATCACTGGTGTTTTAGAAAACTTTTGCAAAAGGTTAATTATGATTATGCTAATTTTATTGCTTCTATTCCTATTTATATTACTAAGCCTGATATGCCTAAAATTAAAGTCAAATTGGGTAATTCTTATGCTAAATGTTTTGCTAACTCCTTTCAATTTTTGCAAGGTTTAAATCTTAAATGGAATTGAAATATTTGGATTAAACCTTCCATCTCCTTTTTTATTTNACCACAGTAATAAGCAAATAAAGAAAGTATTTAAGGGACATTCACATACATACCACCTAATTCCTATGCAATTAAATATCCAACACCTAAGCTTTGCTTTTTACATTTATACCGCCAAAAACTTTCACATCACATCAAAAATACCACTTTTCTAACTTTCGAAAAGTAAAATACACCTTTTTATGCATAGAAAAGGAAGCATACAAGTAAAAATTGAAGTATAGTGTTTAATATGTCAATACATAAGAATTGACTGGAATGTATGTAAATCTTCCTAAAAATAATAAAGACGCACCCCTTCAAACTGGCTCCATGGAGGTTTTGAAGTTGCCATCTCAAGCACTGTGCAACCAAGGCTCCAAATATCCACAGAGAGGTTGTAGCCACTTCCATTCATGNTGTTGCTCTTAGTTATGTTGTTTTCTGTTTTGGTTTTTCTTTGATTCGTTTTTTGTGGCTTTGATTGTCTAGTATTTTGTGTGTTAGAGTCATATTGTGTTTTGGTGTGGATGAGTTGTATTTTTCTTTTTTGGAGAAATGTCTTTTTTTACTTTCTTTGTGTATTTGTATGGTATGTGTGTTGGGACCTCTTTCCCAGGCTTGTATATTTTTTCTTATGTAATAAAAAAATATAACCCTATTTTGCTTTAAAAAAATAAAATAAAATAAATCCCACCATTTAATCTTGAAAAAATAAATAAATTTTTTTTAATCTTGATTCTAATTTTTTTTAAAAAAAAATTAGCCTTAAAACTACTTCAACTGAAATATGCGGGTTAACATTTTGCATGTCTTTCGTATTTATATTAGTCTTAAGATTTGTTTCTCTTAAGTAATAACAAATCCCACTATTTTGCATGCATCTCATCATGGACTTTCACTCTCTTGAATATCCATATGTTAAGGCTATTTAAAATGAATTTACAAGTTCCACTCAAGCTGTCTCCACATACAATATTTAAGATTCGTTGACCCCAGTTTTTATATAATAATAATATCAGGGTGATCTTCCTATAAAAATCCTAAATATTATTTTATTATTGAACTCGATAGCTTTCCCTTTAAGCCTCCCATTTTTATAGGTTTTGAACGCATCCTCCTCCACCCAAGCCCTCCTAGATTAAAAAAGCTCAATAAATACCTACCATTATACAAGATTGACAATATGTAATTAACTTTTGAAGTTTACTCCCTTTAACAACATTGGCCTACAATACTCCACTAAAAGAAAAATATTCAGCATACAATAGCATTACTCTTATGTTTTATTATTCAAATGGATTTATAGATTGCATTGATTAACGACAATTAATCTTCTATTGCAATCTTTTTCTTTAGCATGAGAAGAGTGGGCAACATAGAAAATATGATTTCCCCCTTCTCCTAAAGAAGGTAGAGAATATTGATACCATATACACATTCATATATGCAAAATGTGTTATAATTTTCAATATACAATCTACAAGACTCTATCCACACAATGCATTGCAATGCACGATCACATGAAAAAATAAGAAGATCAAACCCACCGTTCTGCCATCCAAAATTATTTCAACAACTGATGGGAAGGTGTGGCCAATTTCAGCAGTTGAATGCAATTCTTTCCGCAGAGCAAAAAAATAGTGAAAAGAATTGCTCATGTGAAAAAAAAAGGGGCATTTACATACATAGCACACAAGTCTTAAATATTTATATATCTAACATCCATATTTTAATATTTACATGCATAGCACTTAATATCACATCAAAAACACTACTATCACCTACTTTTAAGAAGTTAAAACAAATTTTCATGCATAGGTTTATCACATCAGTGTCATAAACGTCAATATGAAAGTTCAGATGTTAGATATGTAAATATAAGAGAATTGTGTGGCATGTATGTAAACTTTCCAAAGAAATGCGCATTGCTCATCTTCTTGGCCACTGATAATGTGAATAATTTTTTACTTCTGAAATATCTGGACTAGAATCTGGAAGATTGCTCGGCTTTGATTGGTATGAGTAGTCTCTTTGGCCATTGCTGAGAACTCCAGCAGGAATGACTGGATGGGTAGGAGATGGGAGGCAGCTTCTATTATATTGTTTGCATTGATGAAGAGGACTCGAAGAAG
>JXCR01127627.1:13077-26050 GCA_002079205.1 Phalaenopsis hybrid cultivar
ATATATATATATATATATATATATATATATATATATATATATATATATATATATATATATATATATATATATTTATATATAATTTGAACAACCCTTTGTTCAATTTTTTTTTTTGTTTGAACCAAAGAATGCATGACACCCCTATCAAGAATGAGTAAGATACTGTGTTGCTTTGTAGATTGCTTCGTACCGTGCTTCATCCCAAGGAGTGGACGCTAGGGGCAGGTTTACACGGATATTCAGTTTTAAGTGCTGATTTTGGGCGGCGTATGTGTAGATTTTAGAATTTCTTCTGAACTTATTCGACAAACATACGATGAAGGTGGGAAAGGTCGAAGAGGTTGATTTATGTAATTCGGCATCATTCTTGCGTTGGATTGGTGGAAAAAGTGTATAGAGCGTGACTTGCAAGTTTTCTTATGTGTAGATAGAAAACTGACGTGTGTTCTCTGTAAAAATTCTTTGAATTTCATAGTGAAATTTCTAGTAGTGTGACGTTGTGACTGTGATTTTTTTTCCTATTCTCGGGTTTTTCCACGTAATTTCGATTTATTTTTTGTTCCAGTTTGCTTGAATTTGTACGATCATGTTATCCCTCTGTGTGATTTAAATTAAAATTAATCGTAAGCCTGATAAAGTTAGGGAGATCAAACAAAATAAAATAAAACGTGCGAAGTAATTAAATAAAACGCTAAATCACACTTATGGTATTGAAGTACAAAATTCGAAATTTCTAAGACCAAATAATTGTTCATCAAAATCAGTCATAGGATGATAAGTTTGTGGATAGCATAGGATGACATGAATACAGGTAAAAAAACAAGTCCTCACCTCACAAATTCACATTTTGATGGGAAGAGATTGATTTGGAACGACGCCAATTAATCAATACGGACACGAGGAATGCGTGNGCATTTAATTTAAAATAAATTAAATTTTATTATAAAATGCATAATCCTCAATATTTAGTTAGAATATCCAACAAACAAACAATATTGCCATGTAGAAATGTTAGAGCACCAATTTTTGATCATATATGTTNACATTTAATTTAAAATAAATTAAATTTTATTATAAAATGCATAATCCTCAATATTTAATTAGAATATCCAACAAACAAACAATATTGCCATGTAGAAATGTTAGAGCACCAATTTTTGATCATATATGTTTTCCAACTATTTACCATATTAATTGGCTTACTCGGATCTCAATCATAGGCTTAAAATCTTTTGTTTTGAAGAAGAATTTGACATATATAACACACGATTCATATGAATTTACATATCTAAAATCTAACTTTGCCTTTTTTACATTTATACCATTCAATTATCAGCATTNGTTTGAACCAAAGAATGCATGACACCCCTATCAAGAATGAGTAAGATACTGTGTTGCTTCGTAGATTGCTTCGTACCGTGCTTCATCACAAGGAGTGGACGCTAGGGGCAGGTTTACACGGATATTCGGTTTTAAGTGCTGATTTTGGGCGACGTATGTGTAGATTTTAGAATTTCTTCTGAACTTATTCGACAGACATACGATGAAGGTGAGAAAGGTCGAAGAGGTTGATTTATGTAATTTGGCATTATTCTTGCGTTGGATTGGTGGAAGAAGTGTATAGAGCGTGACTTGCAAGTTTTCTTATGTGTAGATAGAAAACTGACGTGTGTTCTCTGTAAAAATTCTTTGAATTTCATAGTGAAATTTCTAGTAGTGTGACGTTGTGACTGTGATTTTTTTTCCTATTCTCGGGTTTTTCCACGTAAATTCGATTTATTTTTTGTTCCAGTTTGCTTGAATTTGTACGATCATGTTATCCCGCTGTGTGATTTAAATTGAAATTAATCGTAAGCCTGATAAAGTTAGGGAGATCAAACAAAATAAAATAAAATGTGCAAAGTAATTAAATAAAACGCTAAATCACACTTATGGTATTGAAGTACAAAATTCGAAATTTCTAAGACCAAATAATTGTTCATCAAAATCAGTCATAGGATGATAAGTTAGTGGATAGCATAGGATGACATGAATACAGGTAAAAAACAAGTCCTCACCGCACATATTCACATTTTGATGGGAAGAGATTGATTTGGAACGACGCCAATTAATCAATACGGACACGAGGAATGCGTGNGTATGTATATATTTCGTTGTTATCATTTTGGAAATCTGTAATGGGTCAGAGTACTTTTATAAAAATGATTATTATGTTACAAGTACAGCTAATGGAATTGATTTTAGATTAGTTTAATAAAATATTAATAAATAAACTTTTATTTACATTTAATTTAAAATAATATAAATTATTATAAAATGCATAATCCTCAATATTTAATTAGAATACCCAACAAATAATTTTTCTATGTAGAAATATTAGAGCACCTATTTTGATCATATATGTTTTCCAACTATTTACTACATCAATTGGTTTACTCGGATCTCAATCATAGGTCTAATTATTGGGTGCGGCTGTATGCGATGTGCGGCTGTGATCGGAGAGCGCACACAGCTCCCCGCACCCAATAATCGCTCCAATCATAAAATTAAAATCTTTTGTTTTGAAGAAGAATTTGACATATATAACGCACAATTCCTATGAATTTACATATCTAAAAGCTAACTCGACTTTTTACATTTATACCATTCAATTATCACCATTGCAACTCCTAAAAGGTACAACATGCCTTTTTTCAAGCATGATTAAAGTGGAATATATATATAATTTAAAATTTAAAGAGCTAAGATATGTAAATACATAGGAATTGAATTGTATGAATGTAAATCTTCAATTTTAATAATATATTGTGGATTGAGAAGAGGTTTATAAAGGGTTTAAGTGAGAGATTATTGAGTCTGAAATTATGAGGCCTTTTTATGATTATTTAATAGTGGCTAAAAATTCCTTTTTTTTTATTTTTAAAACAAAATTGTCAAATCATTACAAAATAACAAAAGAATCACTATCAATTACAACCAACAATGTTTGAAATTACTACATTTAATAATAAGAGAAAATGATAAGTATGAAATTATTGATGCTGAGTCCATGGTAAATAATTATTTTTTTCTAAATTAACAAATTTTATAATCATTAATTAAAATTATTGTTATGAGAGCTGGTCATAAAATAAAAAAATATTTAGAGGGATATCAAGTAAAAGAAGGGCACTCTATGTAAATATTTCTTTCTACCGCACTTGTGATCATTGTTAATGTTTAACATGTAAAAATTATATCCTTTTCATTAAAATATTTTCAAGAAAAGCCTTTTGTATATGACGACTTTCGATGGATCTATCTACAAATTAGTCAAATTGCAGTGTGGGATCGAGTGATTAGACATATGAGGTCGGTTGGTAGCTCGTATCATAGCCTCCGACGAATCTATTATATATATATATACAATAAGTATGAAGACAAAACTATCCTTAAGTAGGGTAAAATAATAGATGTTACAATAATAAATAAGTCTGTGCATAGCATAACAATGCATAGGATGAGATGAATATAAGTAAATAACAAGTCCTCACCTCACATATTCACCTATTGATGGGAAGAGATTGATTGGAATGACGCCAATAAAAGCTTGAAAAATTTTCATAACGCTTCATCAACTCTGGCTGGCAATTTTTTATTGTTATTGAATTCAAGGAGGAAGGGAGGTGTGGCAATGATTTTAGGAGTGGAGTGCTATCTAAATATAGTTCCTTGAGGGATGAGATGGCTGACAAAGAAGATGGCAGGCACTCTAGGTTATCAAGGCCATGTAGAGACAGTGACTTCAAGGAGGAAGGGAGGTCTGGCAATGATTTGAGGAGTGGAATGCTACTTAAAATTAAAAAGTGGAGGGATGACATGGCGGACGAAAAAGATGGCAGACACTGTAAGTTATCAAGATTTCTTAGATGCAGTAAATACAAAGAGGAACGGAGGTCTGGCAATGATTTGAGGAGTGGAATGTCAAATAATTCTAGCTTCTTGAGGGATGAGATGGCTGACAAAGAAGATGGCAGGCACTCTAGGTTATCAATATTAGTTAGTTCCAGTGAAACCAAAGAGTAAGGGAGGTCTGGCAATGATTTAAGGAGTGGAATGCCATATAAAAATAGAGCCTTGAGGGATGAGATGGCCGACAAAGAAGATGGCAGGCACTCTAGGTTATCAAGACTTGATAGAAGCAGAAGTTCCAAAGAGGGAGGGAGTTCTGGCAATGATTTCAGAAGTGGAATGCAACTTAATTTTAGACTGTTGAGGGATGAGATGGCCGACAAAGAAGATGGCAGGCACTGTAGGTTATCAAGATTACTTAGATCCAGTGAATCCAAAGAGTAAGGGAGGTCTGGCAATGATTTGAGGAGTGGAATGCTACATAAAAATAGATACTTGAGGGATGAGATGGCCGACAAAGAAGGTGGCAGGCACTCTAGGTTATCAAGGCCATGTAGAGACAGTGACTTCAAGGAGGAAGGGAGGTCTGGCAATGATTTGAGGAGTGGAATTCTATATAAATGTAGAAGGTTGAGGGATGAGATGGCGGACAAAGAAGATGGCAGACACTGCAATAATTTTAGAAATTGAAGTTTCAATTCTTTCAGGGAGGTAGGGATGTGTAGAAGCTGCTGGAGCTGTGGAAGGTCCTCGACATGTAGAATCTTAAGTGAAGAGAGACGTTCCAAGGAGGAAGGGAGAGAATGCAGCACATAATTATTACAAATTATGATCTTTTCCAAGGAGGCGGTATTTTCCGTTGGCAACAAGGATGGGTCATCTATAACAACTTCATTGACAATAAGCTGGAATTTCTCAATGCCACTCTCCATTTGGTGCAGTCCACCCAGAGAAATTAGATTGGGACAATCTTCAATTCTCAATTTTTCTACGTTTGCCAGAAGAAGAGATGTGATGTTTGGACACGAAAGGACCTCGAATGTTTCTTGCTTGCAGTTGTTGATTTCTTGCTTGCAGATCAAAGCAGCCTTCCATCCAACTTTTTCTATATGCATGTTTTTGAGCTTAGGAGGCAAATAGGGCAACTCCTGCAGATTTGGGCAGTTTTCGAGGAAGAGTTCCGTCAAGCAAGGAAAGAAATAGTCATCTGTTGCTGCTCCTGCTCCATCAAACCAATCCTCCAATACTAGTAGTCCCATAATATTCAGTACCTCCAACGATGGAAACACAGAAACCTTGTCATTCCCATGGAATTTATAATCAAGCCGCTTTGCTTTTGGCATGTTACGAAGGTACAGCGACTTGAGGTGGGGAAGCTGCCCAAAAGGTGGAAGAGTTTCCCACCCCAAACACTCGTCCAGATGGATATTCTCAAGATTGGAAATCAAATCAGCATTGTACATCCATTTTGCAGCTCTTGCACCCTCATATGAAGCTATGGACAATCTCTTTAGATATTTGTATGGTTTAAGATTTTCAAGCACATTCACATCTAACTCAGAATTGACAAAGTTCCGTAGGCTTCCACCTCTCATGTCTGACTTCCATTGCAAGAATAAATCTATGAGTTTTCTCTTTTCACATAATTTTGCAATGCGAGACTCTGCAGCATCGTTCAAATTTTCCAGACCATTTATGTTTAATTTGCGCAACTCGCTCATATGTTCCAACTCCCCAATTCTATAACCATTCTCATTTTTAATATTAAACTCATCTAGTTCTTGAAGTGACCTTAATTTCCCAATTCCACGTACACTCACATAGCCACGAAAATCCAATTGACGCAGATTAGAAAGATTGCTCACATCATCAGGCAAGAAATCATCAGACAAATGTTGCCGATGCCGATCTCTATAGATTATGAACCGCAAATGATAAAGACTGCTTAGAGATCTTGGCATCTGAGTGAGATCTAGTTCAAGATTCAAATATCGAAGACGTTTCAAGTTTTCAATTGTTTCAGACATTTTTTTCTGCCTTGGAGAGCATATGAACAACAAACGAATGCTTCTTGATGCCTTAAAAAATTCAGTAAGCATTTCAGTAAAACCTTGATCATCAGTTCTATAGGTAAGAAAAAGTGAATGTAGATTTTTAACATCTTTGAACATTCTGAACAGTTCTGGATTTTCAGTTTTAACAAATAAGTGTCGAACATTTTTAGGAATTTTAAAAGATAAAACATTATCTCCCACGAATCTAAAACATTCTTCCGAAGAAACAGACAGTGCCAAATCATGTAATAAATCATGCATCTTATAGTATATTTTCTGGTAACCCTTAAACTCGTCAAAGAAAGATTTTCTGACAAGAGCATCGAAATACCTTCCTCCAATGTCTTCCAAAGTCTCTCCTTCAATTGAAGACTCCTGAATGAAACCCAATGCAATCCACATTCGGACTAAATCATCTTTATCAAACTCATGATCTTGTGGGAATATGCCACAAAATGCAAAACAATTTTGTAGAGGTTGTGGAAGAAATGTAAAACTCAATCTTAAGATAGCCAAGATGTTATTGCAAGTCGGTACTGGTTCTACGTTTAGAACATTAGTACTATTTAAAATGTTCGTCCAAAAGCTCTCATTCAAGTTAGAATTGAGAACACCACCGATTACCTTCGCTGCCAGCGGAGATCCTAAAAGTTTTTTAACTATCAAGCTAGCAATGTTTGTTAATTTTGCATGGACACCAGGGTTCTCTACACCAGCAAATGCATGGGTGTTGAGTAGCTTTAAACACACATCTTCCTCCAAGCCCTTTAATATCAAAATTTCTTTCTTCTTTCTAATCACATTTGCAATTGCCGATGCAACTGAATCCATCCTGGTATTCAGCAAAATTTTACTTTCCAAACTTCCGTGAACTAGAGGGGAGAGTACATTCTCCCATTTACTCATATTTTCCTCCTCCCAAATATCATCCAGAACAAGCAAGAACCTTTTGGATTGCACGACAGCTTTAAGACTCACTTGAACACCAGCGAGTGACTCCAAACTAGACCTCTCCTTGTTAAGACATTCTAACATATCGGCAATGACCTTTTTTGCATCAAAGTCATTGGAAACACAAACCCACATTTTCAGTTCAAATTCTTCTTTCAGATCTTCATAAATGTGTTGTAAGAGAGTTGTCTTGCCCATGCCCCCATGACCCACTATGGATAGAAGAGAAATGTTTTTGTACAAAGTTGGGTTAGCGATATGAGTTGGATCTTCATTTGTTGGCTTCCTCAACCACTGCATAACAAAAGCCTTCTCCTCGCCACGACCGATGAGATCATTTTTAGGCAAGCATCCTGTTTCACGATCTTGGTACAACTGAAGCTGCTGCTCCTGCTGCTCATGCTTTGCGTTTTCGATGAGATGAAGGAAAGTAGTGACCTCAGCTGAAACTTTATCAAGTTTCTTCACAGCTGCCTCCAGCCTCTCCAAGTTGGGATCTATTTTGAGAGCCTGTTCGCAGAGTCTGCGAAGCTTGCGAGCAGGTTCCAAAAAAAATTTAGAGAACGAAGAACGCACCTTTGTTTCCTCCATGTTCAGCTGCTGTTGTTCTTCTTCAAGCTTCATGTACTCAAAGTCATCAAGAACATCATCTGCCTCATCGATGGCATCTCGTAGCTGCCATATCCACCTCTTGAGAGCCGGGTTGCGATCTATGATCTGTGCTCGGGTGTAAGCAGAGACCACAGCTTGTACCTTGGGGTGGTTCTCTCGCAGCCTTTCGAGCTCCTCCATGTTTGTCTGCCTTCTGAAGTAGTGATCTTGCAGGTAATCAGAGCAAGCGTTGATGAGCTTATCCATGACTGGACCAACAAACCAGTCTGCCATGGCACCGATAGTGGTTGAAGCAGGAGAGACGGAGAAGGAGAGGAAGCGGGTCAAGAGGTATGAAGACTTTTGCTTGTCAACTAATGTGTAGCCTAGTCCACCGCTCCTTTAGGCAGTTTTTCGTTTGGAAGTTATTTGAATTAAGTACTTCACTAATTCCTTTAAGAATTATTCTCCCGCTTCTCCTTGATATTTTCCAAAGTTAGGCGTTGCCTTTAATGGGCATAGAAAGGTTTTTTATTTAATGCTTGTTGGCTGCGAAGATGCATTGCCACCTGCGATTCCATGGACGACTTTTCTTCGGCTGATTTGTGCAAGGAAAAAAGAAACTAAGAAAAGCTGCTTGTAATCCTTGTGCTAGTAAGTCAGAGATCCTCTTGTAAACAGTCGAAGCGTTCGACGGTGTAGTTTCTCGAAATAATAAAATCTTCTGCAACTCCGCGGACGTAGTCAAATTGTCAAACCACATAAATTAGTGTGTCGTTCCACTGTTTATTCTCTTTTGCATTTTTCTCGATTAGATTTTTCGTTTTATTGGTGCTCATTTTTTAATAAGGCCTCTTGACATAAAGTCATTGATGTAATAAGAACTTAATTAAAATTTAGGCTTTGTTTAGAGCATAATTACAGTTGTTTAAATAAATAACAATTATAACAAGTTGTATTTATTTTATGTTTAAAAGTCAGATTGTTTCTTCCTAAAATAAAACTTGTCGTGTCAGCTTTTTGAAACTAGGAGTGTAAAGGAACACCAGCTCATGTTTGATTTGTTAAAGAAAAAAAGTTATTCTACGTGCTCAGTTCGTTTATTTAACTCGTTTGCTTAATGAGCCGAACACGAGCTGTTTGTGAACAAACAATCGTTTTCACAATCATAATCATACAGTCATAAGTTATTAAGGGTTGGGACGAGATTCAAATATTATTATTTATATCCAAACATCATTTAAAATATAATTAAATAATTTTAAATATATTACTAAATAATAATTTTAATTGATTATAAATATTTATAAGTTTGTAGCCAATTATATATATATATATATATATATAATTTTGAGTCAAAAGGAGCCGAACATGAACGAACAAATTTGATATGCCACAAACAAATTTTCATCATCTGGCACGAATCTCGAGGTAATAATTATCATCTTCAAGTCCTTATCAAGATTGAGATGCTCAAGAAATTGCGCCTCGAGCATATCACTTTCGATGATTCCGATTCAGAAGGAGTTCGAGTCCCCCACCAAGATCCTCTCGTCATTAGCACAGGTATTGGCGAGCTCTGCTATAACGTAAAGAGTATCTCATTCTGTGCATGTGTTTTCTCCAATAGACCTTAAATCAAAATAAAATCAAGTATTTTTCCAATTTTATCTCAATCTGTGCATGTGTTTGTGTATGTTTCTAAAGGATAATTTTGCCTCAATAAGATAATTGCTTATAATTTGTTTAAAGTGGTTCTGACAATTCAAGAATTATACATTATCATTTCCGGGGACTTGAATGAAAAACAAAACATTAAAACTTTATTATAATATATTAATATCAGATATAATAAAAATTAATTGTGTTACTTGACAATATCACATAGTTATGTATTTATGTGAACTATTAAGTACTGTCAAATTGCAAATATCAAAAATATAATGAAATAAACATATCTTGAAGGACAAATTTAGAAATATTATTACATGTAGTTTCTTTTCTTCTAAAAAAAAGTCATTCTCATACAGACACCGCATTATATTTATATATTTACATATCAAAACTTTAAACTCTTATATTCATATTTATCTATACAACATTTAAATTTCGGGCAGTTCTAGCGCTAATTTTCATCCATTTTTCAAGTTCACACTCAACTACCAAAATCTATGATAAAAGCGCAACTCAATTTTTTCATTTCTATTGAATTCTCAATTATTTGAATGTTGCACATGTGTAAATATCAGTTCAAAATTTTCACATGAACCATATATCGTGTAAATAGCTAATGTAATTATCCCTTAATTTTTTAACACCCAGAGTCTCGATTGCTTCACATTCTGTAGATCGATCTTTTCTCTAATGAGAATCAAACTCCATCAATTGTGTGATTTTTACATACTTTTGTCTAGTCTCATGGATAATGATAAATGGGTGATGGTGATTTGACTAGCACTATCAAAGTTCTGTTACTTGTTCATTACATTATATTTGGATCATCGCTTTCATCTACACCATCAAAATATTATTGCCAGCAAAATATTGTTGTATGTTCATCACTCTATGACCATCATCACTCAGTCACCACCTTTAGATCACCACCAACATTAGATAGCAATCATTGTCGAGCCATTGTCATCCGACCATAATTGTCAAATCACCATCTTTGCTCCACTACAATCTCCCATCCACAATTACTTGACCAATGGTGTACACTTATGATTGCCGGATCACTAATACTAGGCTAAATCACCTAACTTTAAATGATTAAATACAATCACCCAGTCACCGGTACCTGATTAAGATCACCCAATCACTGGTGCCTGACAAAGATCACAATACCTCCATTGCCCACTAATGATTATTTGACCAACATCCTTTAACCATGGTTTTCATTTCATTCATTATTACCCAACTTTGATCATCTAAACATCGTAGCCTAGCGGGATCGCCCAACCATCATCGCAAAACTACAATCACCTAGCCAACATTACCTGACTATTGTAACTAAACTACCGTAGCCCGACCAACATCGCTCAATCCCTATTGCTTGACCTCCATAGTCACATGAACACGGTTGCTCTGCCATGATTGTCTAGCTATGGTCACCGATCTATAATTGCCCAAGGATTGTTGCTCAATCATAATTGCAAAAATACAATATCCTAATTACTACTATTCGACTACAAGTGTTTGATCATGTGATCGACTACAATTTTACGATCTTTGTCGCTCTTCTATGACTGCCCTACTACAATCACCAAACTATCTTCACCTATTTATAAACAATGGCCTCCATCATCAAACTACAGTCACCCATCTATCAATGTCCAACTACAATAAATTGATCATCTTCGCGTGTCTGTGGTCGCCTAACCACTATTGTCCGAATATGATAGAGCGACTATCACTATTACGATCACTTGATTATAATCACCCAACCATCANACAACTCATTTGGTCATGTAGTTCTGCATCTTATACTACATAGACATAGACTTTCTATCTCAATGTGTGTGCGTGCGTCCGTGTGCTTGTGTGTGTACAATTTTAAAAACATGCTTTTCATCAACAATTATTTTAAATTTATAAAAAATTAACCAAATAGAGAAATTTTATAACCATTTGCAAATTAAGAAAATAGCTAAATCTCCATATCTCCATATGTACAACAAATGGGCGGCTGGCCGAGCTTCCACAGATTCGACAATTCAGAACAAGGCAAATGTCAAAAAACTGACCTCATGAAAAGAATGCAAGGTCATGTGAATGAAGAGTGATTAAATTAAGCAAATATTGATCGAATATCAAAAGAATGATAATCAGACATAATGATGATTGGATATTAAATGAAGGCGATCAAACACTCTATATGAACAATCTTGAAGTCATGAACATTTTGATATAATACTTATGTTAAATGGAGTATGTTGTAGTTATTCCAACTATTATATTAATGATAATCAAATAAAAGTATAGAACTATTTATCCAACCATAGAATTGACTTCTCAATTCTTACGTGAACCTTATTCAAAATCTCGTAGAACCTCTTTCCAACAAATTACATTNACTTTTGCAATTTAAGAATTATTCTCCCGTTTCTCCTTGATATTTTCCAAAGTTGGGCCTTGCCTTTAATGGGCATAGAAAGGTTTTTTATTTAATGCTTGTTGGCTGGGAAGATGCATTGCCACCTGCTATTCCATGGACGACTCCTCTTCGGCTGATTTGTGCAACGAAAAAAAAACAAAGAAAAGCTGCTTGTAATCCTTGTGCTAGGAAGTCAAAGATCCTTCTTGTAAACAGTCGAACGTTCCTCGAAATAATAAAAATCACTGTAACTCCGTGGACGTAGGCAATTTGTCGAACCACATAAATTTGTGTATCGTTCCACTGTGTATTCTCTTTTGCATTTTTCTCGATCCAATTTTTCGTTTTATTGTTGTCGTTTTTTTTCAAAACAGTGCTCATTTTTTCATAACAGTGCTGAGGTAAAATTACATAAAAACTCTTGATATAATATTTTTTCATCAAGAGGACAGAAGTAGGGAAGTAGGTGACTTTGCTAAGTAGGAACGGTAAAGTAATTTATAAGTTAAAGAATGTGTGATTTTCATTGTTCTCTCATTTAACATAGGACCATTTTATTTATTTATTTATTTATTTATTTAATTTTTATTGGACAACGCACGCAAAATAAACAACAATCATAAGAAGCATAATTATTCTGTGCGTGCATTGTCCGCATGGAATAAGGGCTCTTGACATAAAGTCATTGATGTAATAAGAAATTAATTTCTCAATTAAAATTTAGGCTTTGTTTAGAGCATAATTACAGCTGTTTAAATAAACAACAATCATAAGAAGCTGTATTTATTTTATGTTTAAAAGTCAGATTGTTTCTTCGTAAAATAGAGCTTGTCGTGTCAGCTTTTTGAAACTAGGGGTGTAAACGAACACCAGCTCTTGTTTGATTCGTTAAAGAAAAAAAATTATTGTACGTGTTCAGTTCGTTTATTTTTTGAAAAAAAAAAATGTATTTGTATTTAACTTGTTTGTTTAATGAGCCGAACACGAGTTGTTTGTGAACAAACAATCGTTTTCACAACCTTAATCATGCAGTCGTAAGCTATTAAGGGTTGGGACGNTTGTTCAGTTCGTTTATTTTTTTTAAAAAAAAATGTATTTGTATTTAACTAGTTTGTTTAATGAGTTGTTTGTGAACAAACAATCGTTTTCACAACCTTAATCATGCAGTCGTAAGCTATTAAGGGTTGGGACGAGATTCAAATCTTATTATTTATATTCAAACATCATTTAAATAAAATTAAATAATTTTTTATTATTAATTAATAATTTTAATTGATTATAAATCTTTATAAGCATGTAGTTAATTATATATATATATATATATATATATATATATATATATATATATATATATATATATATATATATGTATATATATATATATATATATAAA